>BRZM01000018.1:4634273-4924135 GCA_033238685.1 Lates japonicus | reverse complement strand
ATACAGTGTACAAGAATAATCCTGGGTCACTTCCTTTAGTATAACGTCTAATTTAAAGTCAGCGTGCGTCCTGATATAGATGTTAGACCACATTTTGCTGTATACAGCAGCGCTGTGTGTACCATACAGCACATGAGAATTCAGCTGGCACGGCTCAAAACATTCCTCTGACAGACCACACAAGCTAACCACTGTATGCCGCTCAAAGGCTACAACAGGAGCTACAAAGAGCCCAAAGAAGGAAAAGTAACGGTGGCAGGGGAGATACCACCAGTGTGAAAGATGAAGATGGCATCACCAAACAGAGGAGTGAAGGCAGGCAAAATAATGAAGACTTCAAGATTTCATGACAAGACTTACAGAGTTGAGAGTTAAAGTTTGCTCCATGTATGGCGCTGTGTGCGTGTGTTTGGCTCGTCTTCAGCGCTGCTCCACACGCCTGGTGTGTGTTAACGAGTCCATCCACTGGAGCTCCGCGGCGCGTGTGCGAGTCGGTGTTTGCAGTGCAGAGAGACAGAGCTCAACGGGGGAGGAGAGAGCGTGCAGGAGAGCCGCAAATCCTGACAGCTACTGGGAGTTCAAAAGCTCCCTCTCTCTTCCACTGCTGCCGGTTCCCCTCTCTCTCTCTCTCTCTCTCTCTCTCTCTCTCTCCCTCTCCCTCCCTCCTCTCTCTCACTGCTGTAAATTCCTCCTCTTTCCCTCTCTGTTTACCTCCCTCCCCGTCTCTATGTCTTCATGCCTTCTCTTGGTTTCTGCTACGCCCACAGGATAGATCTATTACCCACAGGCGTGCAAACAAGAGCCGCTAATGTCTCCACACCTAAAAGGAGAAACTTCACACTCGAGGAGCAAAAGAGGTGCCCCAAATTTCCCAGCAGGCACCGAGAGCATGCCTGAATAAAACAGTGTGCATTAACGGCTCACATTAACAGATGTTTTCACATGCAGCAACACATCAGAAGGCAGAGTCAGTGTGAACACAGGCACAGCAGCCTGCTAATGGTCATCTCTGTAAAGTTGAACACACTGTCATCTGCTGAGCATTGCAGGCGCAAAGCATCTTTTTTCGAGCTAGAAACAAAGAGTGTGTGATGAAGAAGGGATCAGCTCGTAGTGGTGGAGCGGTATAGTGGGATGTGGGGGCATTTTCAGTGGGGCTCTGACAAGTTCCGCATGGAAATAAGACATGAAAGTACAAAGCAGCGCATTCTTCAACATGCCCAAACATATGAGGATCTGACAACAAAAGCTCAGCATGCATCAAAACATTCTTCATCACAAGGTGCAGGGAAGGCGAATCAGCACAAACACAGAATCATGAAGCAGTTTCTGCCTCTACTGAACCAGAATGGCACACATCGAAAACGTGTCCAAAAGCATGAGATTATTTGTATGCTATTCTGATTTGGTGCGTGGGTTGCAGAAGCTACGTGTCAGAGCCTTTGTAAGGTGGAGAAAAATAACAAGCATTTGCTCATTCCTGCGCTAGCCACTGTGACGCACACCACCGACCATGGAAAAAGCAACACGGCCACACGCGTCCAAATTGTTCTGGGCTCGTCCACAATGTGCAGCGAGGCCACATACAGGGGTTATCCGCAAGGGTCTGCCCTGAGCACTGCTGGTGAACTCCAAGATAGTCTCACGGTGTCCTTGTTAGTCCAGATGCATGCGCTGACTGAGAGCTTATCATGTATTTTTTTGGCAAAACTTGCCATGAGAACAGTCCTTCAGAACATCACATAAGTACACAAGTTAGAGAGTGAACCCTTGAACCCTTCAGGTTCGTACCTGCATTACCACTGAATATGTAGGAGCACAGATTATTTAAGGTCAACAGTTTAGCTTGACAGGTTGATCAGTCATTATCTGTATTCTCTCTGAAATGGAGCCTTCAACAGAGAAAAGACAGGCTCTAGTTTCTAGCCCATCTCCCCCTTCTGACGGACGAGGTCGTCATAGATTCCAGCACTAAAGATTATATAGGGGTTGCTTCAAACAAAAACTCAAGCAGTTCTCCAAATTTGTTCCTTAAGTAAAACACCAAACCGTGCATATATGTAAGTGTTTAGAGGAACTCAGGATGAAACCGTTGAAATGGGATCCCCAGGGCAAGTGCTGGGTGAGGATCTGACTGCCTTTGACAACCGTAAAACATTCCTTATGGTGTCATTTATTGAAATATATGGGCCTACCCTAACTTGAAACAGCACATTTTAGATACTGTTGTTGATTTGATGCACCCTGAATAGCTATGAGTCAGAGGCACCATGAGAAACTTTTCTTGGATGCTATCCCACAGGAGGTAGAGCCTGACCAACTAATTATCCATTGAATAACAAGAAATTACAGCACGGAAATGCTAAAGATATGTTTGAAGTGATTCAGAAACAGTACTGCTGATGCATAGATTGTTAAGGACGTATGTAGGAAATAATCTTTTAATAAGCCAAATTAAAGGGATACTTATCAAAACTGTTTATTTTATGTTATGGGTTGGTGTTAACCATTATACAGTTAAATGTCTTTTTTTACTCTCAAATTTCAGCATCAGCCTCAAAATCCAGTACCACTTGGGCATTAATTGGATACACGTAAAACTCTCCTTGGGGAATGGAAGCAGGCAATTTCTACAAGGAATTCAAGGGTACAAGATCCTGGACAACTTGTCAAGTCTAACCTCTGACACTCTTCACTACCTCAACTGCAGTTGACATGGCTCTGTGCAAAACAAACATTTCTGTTTGCACAGCAGTGAATATATTTAAATGTATGAATGTAAATGTATTCCTAGTAGTGTTTTGATAAAACCATGTGCAAGAGACAATTAAGCATTCTTCCCTTTCACATCAAAAAGTATCTTATGTAACCAAGAAAGCCTGGTGATTTACCTGTACCAGGCAGCATTAATCCAGCTTGCTGAATGCAGATTTTCAAAACCTGCTGGAGGGAGAGACCAGGCAGCTAGATGCAACTTAAAAATCTGCCTTCACATTCACAACTCAATAATTCCAGCGTTACGATTCAAGTCTCATTTGAACGAACACAAAAGGTCATTATATGGACACCCACATTCTATTTTACATAAAACATACATGCCAAACCAAACTCAGCCTACTTCAGCTGTTCAAAGTCAGCATTTTAGCTATTTATTCTACAGCCAACATGCCAGAGCTTAATGATGTACAGAATCATATTACCCATGATGGTACCATATGAAAGGCCAGTGTTTTAATGAAACTTCCAAGATATTAGATCAGCCTGAGCCTGTCTCTCCCTGTTGGTGTCACAGCAGCTCCTGATAGAGCAGAGGTGTGAAGTCCAGGTATTATAGCTGGCGAAACATTGTGTAACAAAGCAAACTCAAGGTGTAAGACACAATGCTGCAAGTGTGAAAGCATCCAGCTCTCCACCCTGGTGTTATTATTTTTGTTCCATGAAAAGTAGTTCCGCCTAAGAAGTGTACAGTAGAAAACTGATTACAGCAGCCTGAAGCCTCTCAGTCCTCTACATTTTATACTTAGCAGAGAGCACTAAATGTCTCATAACAATGCCTGGAAACAGCTGCATCAGTTGTTAGGGATGATGGTAAACTCAGAATTAATTTTACTCTTGGTAGATGCAACATAATTAGCAACTGCTGGGAAGCCATAGCCATGGCAACTAAATATATTGAAGCACATCACCAAACCAACAAAAACAAATCTACACACAGCAGCCGACATGAAGCTCAGAAATAAAACAAAAATACATAATTAAAATAAAAGTATGCAACTTCACAAGGCACACTGCGAAGAAGTTTCTCACAATTTGAACAGACAGTAAAGATGAGGAAGAAGAATTCTTAGTATTTGTATTATTTGTGTATGAGAACCTGAGTGTATTGTTGTCTAGTGATTACAGTAAATCAAAGATGAAAGAAGGCATAGTTGTACTATGCAAGCAGAAACTCTGCAGCTGTTGTAAGCTTTTATAGCCATCTTTAATCCTGCGGCTGTATGTCTGGAGCAGACCTGCTCAGAACCTGGAGTTTTTTAACAACGGCACTGTTTAGTGTGTGTCGGGACAATCCTGAGGAGGACATCTGTGGTGTGCCTCTCTGAGTACAAAGTGTGGTCTGCGGGTGTGTCTGTGTGTGACTAATACGTGGATACACAATACGCTATGCCACTTTTTGGTTTGTTATTGTGTCTGTTCATGTGCATACCGAGCAATTATGTGATGAGGGAACAGTGTGCGTGTGTTTTTATGAATGTGAATCAGTGTGCATGAGTAATGCATGCACGCAGAGACCAGCGGAGAAAAGAGAGTTCCTCAGCAACATTAATATAAGAGAATGTGAGCACGATATTCAGCCACGCAGCAGTGCTCATTAGCGAGGCCAAACAAACAGGACCGTGCCTCTGGCCCAGCACAAAGACCACTTTGTGAGCCGCCCCTCGCCACAAGTGTAGCAGCAAATGCAGAGTTCAAGGCAACGGAAATGAAAGGTTAAAAAAGAGCCAAAAGTCGAGCAGAATGAGAAAGGGGGGTGCTTCACCTGAATGTCTGCATTACTGAAGCTGACCAACTTTTCTGTATAGAGGCCCAGCAGAATGGAAAATACAGAAGACTGTCAGACCGTCAACTTAAAAAAGCACACTACATGAAATTTTAACTGGTGAGGATTTTCCAAGTGGAAAAAGTGTTGCACTTCACATAAAACTCTGCCACTGCTTGTCTCTTTAAAACAGCTCTTGTCGAAGAAGAAGAATGGCTGAGTGAATAAACTTGAAAACATAAAATATATGAATGGTGTGGTTCAAACAAGGATTTAAAAAAAAAAACAGAAACTCAAATGCTGGGAAAATGTTAAGTCAAAGAATTTGGTGAGTACCTCAAGGTCATCTAGTGATCGTGCCAGGCTGAGACGTTTGGCAGAGCGGCGTTTTGAGGCACGAACAACACCCATACCCCAAAACCTGGAGCCCTGTCGAAATAAAAGGAGAGATGGATGAGCAAAGACACAAAGACCATTACTACTGACAGCTTTATCAACACTTTTATCTTGGTACAAGTGGTTAGTAGTTTTGAGGCTGCATACCCTTATGAAGATGAATGAACTGTCAGTTAGCAACATTGGTTCCAAATTACTATAATTAATCAGTTTAAGTACAGTACAGTATTAGTAAAGTGAGAAGTGAGTTTGAGGTAAGTCAGCTGAAAAAAGTCTGGAAATGTCAGTGTTTCTACTAGATTTGACAGATTTCCCTGTTAGTGCTTCTAAATTTATATATAATGGGGCTCATGACAACAGTCCTCTAACCTGAACAACTATAGCTCTGTTTCCAAAGCACCAAGCCAGAAGCACTTATACACAGTCTGTCAAAAAGTACTATTAGAAATCAGATGGCTTTCTGCCTGCCTATCACCTCATAAATGATAATGCAGCGTAAACCAGCCACCCCCCACCTATCTATGATTGGAGAGGCTGTGTCTAATGAACGAGCTTAAGAATTGCAGATAATTACCACTGCATGACATGGGCTCTACCCAGTAATTTGCCTGGCTTCCTGAGCAAGACTGTCTTCTTTCTGATCTAATGCAAGCTCAGGGACAAAGGCACAATCCAGCTCTGATTTATAAAGACAGGAAAATACTTTGTTTAAATAAATAAGGTGGCGTACTATAGTAAATGCTGAAAATGGGAGTTTAAAAACTATTCATCTGTGTCGTTTAACAACCCAATACACGCTGCACATAACCCTGAAATTTAATATTCAGCCATTTACAAAACTATATTTGGCTATATGGCAGCTAACTGGAGCCATTTCTGCGGCTGAGAGAAACAAAGTCAGACATACAGCTCACACATCACTGTTCTCCTGAGAAAGACTTATTTCCGGGACTACATGGAAACACAGGGACATCTTGTGGGCAATGAGGAAAGCAACACACACACGAAAAACCACATCCACATGTTTATGACAATGACATCATTGACTTACAACAGGTGCCTTCTGAGTTCAATTCACACTCAGCACCAATTGACTGTTGAAATAGTAGTATTGTATCTCATTTTAGGTGCCACCAAAAACAGACTTACTAACACCCCCTCAATGTCTGGAAACTCAACTCCCTGTGACCATTTAATACTTCCTGTGTCGCTGTGTTAAACATGAATGAAGTACAGAAACAGATGCTCTCGTCTCCGTATGACTGAGCTTACAATGGAACTATTTAATGTCACTTTGTGTAAGGTTTTCTCCTTACCGCATGGCTGAGAAATTACCTACAGGGACACAGTCTATATGAGCAAAAACAAGACTCATCAGTATTTAAATCCTATAGTAGCTGGAAAAAATACACACAAGTCAAGTCTAAAGATAAGTTAAACCTAAGAGAACCCCTGATTTAGCCTACAGCTCACCTGTGTGACCTGAGTAAGGAAAGCATCTCATAATGTATTAAATGCGCCATTTTAAATGCTGCAGATTTCAGCTTTAAAGTATAAAAAAAAAAACAGTCTCACTCACATTTTTGCTACTTCCATCCTTCCGCTGTTTCTCTCTCTGATCAAGAAACCTTTTGGTCCACTCCTCTCTGGGAGGCAGCATCATGACCTCTGCTGACTGGTACCTGTCTGAAGGAATCTGGCTCATGGGGGGAGGAAGGTTATTTGTGCTGGAACTGAGGCTGACACTGGAGGCCCAGTTGTTGGTGAATGTAACCTGAGGCTCAGGGTCACCATTGAGGGTTTTAGGCCACTTTGGCTTTGAAAACCACTTTTGGCTACTTCTGAGAGGGTCTGCGAAAAAGTTTGTTTTTTTACTCAAAGGCAGAGGAGGTGGTGGGGGTTTAAACTGGAACTCAAGCCTGGGTGGGGGACCTCCATAAAAGCTGGTTAGTAAATCGGGACCAGGTAGTGACTCGGAAAGGGAATGTGTGCTGGCGCTGTTCTCTGGATTAAGTTTTTGGCTGTTCTCAGAGAGGTTTATTGGGGTGAGGTCTTCTGCCGGGGGATAATCCCATGGACAGCTGGGGAGGTGGCCCCCAGGGTGGGTTCGGACTGCAGAAGGGAAATCCCTGTCCGCTCTCTCCTCAGGGGGGGACGCATTTCCAATACCACTGTCCCCATTGCTGCTGGCACTGCCTTGTTTTCCAGTGCTACCATTCTCCCTGGCTTGCTGCTGAGCCTCCACGTCCAGTTTTACTCTAAGCCTCTCCACGACCTCCCCCATGTCACTGTACAGGACTGTGACAAAGTGGAGGACATCTGGGGGAGTCTGAGGGAATTCCAGGCAGCCCAAGGCATCTGGATCAGGAGTGCAGTCAAAGCCAAATCGTCCAGCAATCCCTTTGTGGTCCTCGTGGTTTCCCAGCTCTGGGTCAATAAAGAAAACATGGCAGGAGGCCCGCAAAGGACCATCCTCTGGTACACGGCCATCAATTATATGTGCTGTAGTAACCAGGCAAAAGAATCGTGGGTCTTCAGCACACACAGCCCCTAAGACAAGGTTCTCAGCAGGAAAGGCTGCCAACACAGCTCCTGTGTCGTCACAAAGGCGGATGCAGTCAAACATAATTTTCATCATCACCAGAGTATGGGTGTCCTGCTCTGTTCCCAACTGTCGTATTCGCTCCCTAATGGCTTTTAAACAGTCCTCCTCTGATTCTGTAGGGTTCAAAATCAGCTCTGTGGAGCTCAGGTAGCCAACCACCAAGGTCATGTTTAAAATACTCCAGTCTGGGTTGACTTCTTCTGGATCTGTAAAAACAGAGTCTGTGTCCCCCACTCTGGAGGTTTCCTCCTTTGGTTCCTGAGCTAAAACACTCCACTGTTGTGACCACTGCGACATGTCAGGCTCTGATACCGGCCTCTGTTTGGCGGTGACAGCGTGACTTGAGTTGAAGGAGGAATTGCTTGAATCGTGAGAGATTGTGCGCAGAACACCTGCCTTTTGGAAGATACCACTTTTGTGGCCAATTCCAATTCCAAATTTTGCATCATTAAGGATGGGGTTTCCCATTATTCGGCCGTCAGCATGTACCACCAGCCGCAAGGGTCCTTTACAGCTGCCAATCAACTGCACCACAGTCTCATGCAAAGCAGCAGACACATCGGTTCCATTGATTGCCACGATGCGATCTCCTTGTTTGAGTCCCACCAGGTCAGCAGGACTTCCCTCCAGGATGCCACTCAACAGACACGGCCGCTGTCCCGAAATAGTAAAGCCATATCCTGCCCGACCCCGGATGACCTCCACACCCCTGAGCTCACCGACTGCATTTAAATCCAGACGCCTCCTTGCGCCCTCAGGCTGTCCCTGTATCCTCATCTTTGTTGTAGTGTGCTGTGAGATCCAGTGTGTGGGAACTGAAACACTTGCAGGTTGCCAACACTATTGTGTTGTTGTCATCCTACAGTTACACGAAATGGGGGAGGAAAAAAGTAAGAAATTAAGTTGATAAATGGTTTGTTTGGAACATAGCAAACTATACAAAATAACTACGGGAGTGTTCTCCAAGATAGAGAAATGATTCAGTTGTTCATCACCTTTCAACAGTGACCTGTACTGTTCAAACGTTTATTTGAAGCTTTAAACTTGGGATGCAACTACTGAATATTTTAATTATCTTTTTTCTGTTGAAAACTCTTAATAGATTGTTTAGTTAATAAAATACTGAAAACACTGTAAAACCAGCTTGTAAGCACCCAATATGATTCATCTGTCTTATTCTACATTATTATGTCTCTAATAATTCAAACCCCAAATCAAAACAAAATACAGCAAGAAATCTTCATTTTTTAAAGAGGGTGGAACCAGCTAATTTTTGTCATTACTGCTTGAAAATTAACTTTAAAAAACTAATCGATAAGAGCTGGTTCAATAATTTCATATTTCAGTCCATAAATTGATCATTTGACCATTTGTTTCAGGTCCTACATTATACAGCAAAAATAATTCCATTGTGTGTTTATACTTGAATACTAATAATACATTTGGTTTTAAGGCATTTGGCCAAAACAGAATTACAAAATATTTTTACAATACTTGAAATCAAGATGCAACTATGCCTAAATTCTGAAAAAAGTTAATACTACAATAATAGTACAGTAAATATTTGAAAACATAATACAGACTAATGGCACACATAGGCAGTGTGTTTCTCCAGCTGCATTTCAAGTCTACCAAAGTAATTTAATAAGTAAGTAAAACACTGATATCAATCTTATTTTAGCAATTATCTGTCAAAGATAAGGCACAGCAGCTTTTATGTCCTCACACAGCTTGCAAATTACCCCCATCCACCCCTCCACCCACTCCCCCAAAAGAGAGCCAGCTGGCTCCCTACTTACCAACAACACTTTAATGATAAGCAGACTCTTTGGTTTCGGTCAACCACGCTGTTTTTACATGTTCCAACACTCTACTCACCACACAAATAAAACATTTTTCTCAACACAGGAAACACCTGTCGAAGCCTTGAGGCTGCTTTAATTTTATTTCAAACCAAGTTGTAAAAACGTTAAACCGATAAGGCAACAGTACGCTCGTACTTTTGCCCCGAAACTATCACCACAATGAGGCTGTTTGAGGACTAACGCCAAGTTTTTAAATTACCTTTTCCAGGGGTGAAAAGTTCCGCAAAAACGCCCACAGTTTTAAGTTCACGTTGATAAAAGTCCGCAAGTTTACATTTTTCACGTTATACGTCCATTTTTTTTTATTATTATTATTTTTAAATCATTCAAAACACTATTTCCTTGCCGTGATTCACTAGTAGTCCATATGGCAAGGCGAGAGAGAACCACCTCCCTCCATTGACTCGCTGCGAAGCTCACAAAGCGTCTTTCTCTGTAACCATGACAGCGTAACGTCTCTGGAACATGTGACGTTTCCCTCTGGCCAATCACCACGCCTCTCACGTTCAATATTCAAACAATTGGAGTGACGCTATTGGCTGATACTGATGACAGTTTGACAGGCTTTATTCTGCGCTAAAGTAAATCAAATTTAAAAGCCTAGGTCTTTTTAATTAAAAAAAAAATCCAATTAAATATAGAAATATTAGGATTTAATCCTCACTATAAGCTCTGCAGTCATAAAGGACACTCGTCACGAAGAACTGGTGGTAGGTTCTCTGTATAATTCAAAAACAAAACAAAAACAAACAAACAAAACAACTATCAGTATCTTACCAGTATGATTTTGCTATCACTGTTGTATCCCTTTGTCACTTTGCATGTGGGTCGCCTCCTGTCTCCTCCACACTGATGCAGCACTTCACAGCGGATGGTCTGTAAACACACCTCTCTGGTCAAAGGGCTGCAACGGCTGCAAGCCAAGTCACATGGCTTTATTACACACGTGCAGCCAACACATTTGCGGGAAAGAGGGAATAACTGATAGTCATTCGATGAAACATGTCATGTGACAATGGGGATTATTGATAGCATAATGCTAGACCATGACAAGCTGTTGGACTTTGCTTCATTTATTATTGGTGTAAATATGCAATCACAGTTAGCATAATTTGGTGCACATCTCAGTAAAACACAGCACTGCATTTTCTTTTTCATGAAGCAGTGACTTCCATGGAGTTGGTGTAGTGTGTGATGGAACTAACTTAATCCCTAGTTTCTCCAAATCCTCTTAAAATAGGCTGGGAGGCAAAAGACCTTAACATTTCAGCTCTATCACTCCATGCCTTCTGTGTACTTTGCATTTCAATAATTACCCTGGAGAAACAGATATGCCGGCTAACAGTGGGGAAAATCACAGTGAAACACATGAAATGTTGGCCAGACCACGAGTCGTTTTATTCAGCACAAATGCGAACAAGAACAGGTCATCTTTACGTAATATTGAAAAAAATAACACCTGTTTTTTTTCTGTTTCTGTCTTGACGTTTGCATTCATGTCTAATCCTAAAAGCACAATGCTACCCAAGATTAAATGCTGTATAAATGTTATTTCTTTGACTATACTCAGTCCAGTTAGTGTGCAGGCAGAGTACCAGTCTGTGTGGTCACAGTGACACACAGTCTTGAAGATGCTCGAAAAGAAGAATGAGTTTTATTAAGTTTGTTTATCTCCTCTAAATGAACTTTGCCTTGAATAGTTTTTCTCACTTGAAAGCAAGAAATGTACCCCTATTCTTAGCAACTCAGTGTAGCCACTGTCAGAAGTGTCCGTCTTTTCCAGTCAGTTCTGTGAATGTGGCATTTCAAAATCAAGGTTAGAAGCAATTCTGTCTCTTCAGTGTGAATACTGGCTGTTCTGCTATTGAGCACAAAAAGGACATATTTGCGAGCTGTGAAATGTCATTTTACAAGAAATCTGATGCAGTTTGTGTTGATTATGATGCCATTTGCTGACAACCCTCTCAACAACAGCAAGGATTATTGCCTCAACTCCCTCGTAATGCTACAAACTGCCCTGTTTTGGCATCAAACCTTCCCAACTTATAATTATCCTGGCACAGGGAAAAATGAAGTGACAAGATAAGTCTGTTTTTGCAAGGCTGTTGTTCCCACAGTGTTTTAACAGGGTATAAATTATCAAGGAAGAAGATCTCATACAATTATCCTTGATATGAAAACATTGGCGCCTGACTTACTGTAGATGCTAAAGTACCAGCGTATGTCATTATGGTTATTAACGGGTTATTAACATCTTCCATAAATGATATTCAGGCTGATGTACCTCTCCGTTAAACCAAAATCCAAAATAAATATTTTTGTGACAAAGAGGCTATTGGTGAGGCAAGACCATGATATCTCCCAACAGTTATACCCCACATACTTCATGGCTTCCCTGAGTCTTTGACCCCACTCTGACCCCATGACACTGACGTGGTAGAAGGAGGCTGGATCATCTTCTCCAGGAGGTTCATCATACGTTCCTGAAGCTGCAGACACTGGACCTGGAGGAGGTTCTGTTGGTGCATGGCCCGACGGACCTCCCTGCACGTCTCCTCGATGGCGCGGCTTGACCTCTTTTGTTGCTGTAGCATGGCCTGCATCACCCGCAGTTTCTTCTTCTTCATAGACAGGTGCTTGTTGGCGTGCCTCTTCCTGGCTGAAATAGGATGAGAGCTGGAGAACAGAAAGGGGATCTTTTAGAGCAGGAAGTGTTTTAAGAAGTAATCGCCTCTTGGTTCAAAAACTCATTTTGTTCCTATAATCTTCAGTAACAGTCCATTCTGCAATTTGTGAACATCAGAAATGGCATTGATACAGAGCCACACAAAATCTAGAATGCAGTAAATGGATATTTATGCCATATATTTATAATTTAAAAGAAACAGCATGTAAAATTTGCTATTACTACAAAATACCGCTAATGCTTAACCCAAAGCACAGCCAAAAGTAGAGAGCCAAATCTGGAGTTGCTCAGTTGTCATGGAGATGACTTAAACTAGTTTATGATATTGTCATATGATAGTGTCATATTAAGGCAGTATACTATTTGACATTACCCTACATAATATACCACCTAAACCATTTCCATGCCAACTGAGTAAGGCCACAAAATATGGCAGAAATTAAAACTTCAGCTGAGACTTTTTCCAGACTTTTATTTACTGTTGCTTTTGGCTTTGGAGTTGTTTCTCTTTTGAATGCAAATCCTAAATAAACATATTCTAGAAAGTGAGTTTTCTCAGCATGACAAATTAATGGCTTAGCCATTATCTCCATTATGTCAGTATTGCTGAAAATTTGTGTATATATATATATATATATATGTTACCTGGAGCCCTGTGTGTTGTCACTGTCAGAGCTCAAAGAGTCCAGCTCTTGCTTTATCTCCATCTCATCTGAGGAGCCTGTGTACTCTGGCAGAAACCCCATGATTCCCTCCTCTGACTGGGGAACCAGGTTGTCTGTAGACTGGGAGGAAGTGGAGGGACCTGCAGCCGAGGCCTGAAACTCCAAAGAGTTCACCCGCCCGTTCTCCAGTGGCTTCGAGAGGATCTTCTCGATGGGTTTATAGTACGGCCAGTCCGGCGTTTCCCCACTTTCACCCACTGTGGATTTCAGTCGCCTGTTAGAGCAAAAAGGGATGTTTAGAGTCATGCAACAGCTGGAGTTTGGAGTCATAACTCTGGGATGTGGTGCACTTGCCTGTACTGGAAAGACATGTTGGTGATTTTCATCTTGATCTCCTCTTTGAAACGCTGCTCTCCAGTCAGCTGGAAAAACCTCTGGGACATCTTCTCGTAAACCTTGGCGTTCCTCTTGCTCATTTTCAGTTCGTTGTGGTGTTCCTCCCACACGTACAGGAGGGCTTTCATTTCACCATCGGTCCAGTTCGGGGCCCGCCTGTGTTTCTCACTGTGGCCTGGCATTAGGTAGCTGAAACCATCCTCTGATGCCATTTTTTAAAATGGTTCTCTTGGCCTGTGCTGGCTGTGTTTGCAGAAATAGGATCTTTGGAGGTTGAATTTGAAAGTCTTTTACTGTGCTAAGAGCTGTGTGAGGCGTGGGAGTGATACATGCAAGAAGGCACACACACACACACACACACACACACACTCCACCGTCCTGCCTGTGCCCTTCCCCCTAGCCTAGCTGAAAGAGGACTCAAAATGGGGCCTAAGGCAGGAGAGGAATCCGGTTAAAAGCTTTTAGTGGTGCGTGATGTCACCGTGACATCAAGTTGCCCTGGCAACGGTGAGGGAGGCCCTTCATTTTCCCTCCCCTCTCCTCTAACCACTCCCATCCGCTCTCCTTTTCCCCTCCAGTCTGCTCCACTGGCAGCACAAAAAGCTTTTAGCTGAAAGGCAGCAGTGTGAGCGCACCAGATTGCTGACAGTTTTGAAATATGAGCCTCAAGGGAGGGGGGGTGCGGAGACCACGGGTATGTGTTTCCTTGGCAACAAGGCACTAGATTTGGTAGTCAGCCAACACACTGCTCCATTTAAAAGCTTTTAATAATAGACAAGTCATTTTGAGACAGGGAAAGGGAAGACTTACTCCGTCTGGCTTGATGTGGAGGGGAGGAAAACGCTCCCAGCCTGCAGTTTACATCTAAAAGGAGAGCAAAAGCCTTTCACTGAAAAACTGTGAAACACTTTAGGTGCAAATAAAGGAGGAGAGACGCCAGACAAAACTGCAACATGTGGTGATCAACCACAAGAAACCCTGCAATGGAATACAATACACTGACTGCTGTAATCAGCTTTCTATTCATAGCTACGGGTGGTAGACAATGGACCCCTGCAGGAAAGGGTTTCTCTGACCAGTTGGAAACCCCTCCCCCATTTAGATCTCAGCGAGGGGCGGATCTCCGTCTACCCCCACCTCAAGTACCCTAATCTACCACATTATGAGCTTTTTTCCTCTCGTCTCCTTCTCCCTTTCTTTCCCTCTCCCTCTCTTTTTTTCAATAATATTTATGCACCAAAGCCACACTGCCTTTCACACAAATACACAGACAGCAAAATCCCAAACTACTCTCATTCTCTGCAGCGTCTTAGCTGCTGCTTTGTCTGCCCATATCCACTTTTTGCAGCCTGAAATGAGCAGAAAAGGCAAAGCAGCAACGCGATTTGTCTTTCCTCTCTTCGTCTTTATTAGTGCCACTAGTTGATGTCAGCCTGGCTTAACTCGGGGTTCTGGCCTGATTAGACCCCTTAACCCATCTGCTGTTCAGTAACCTGACAGGCGGCTGGTGTATTTTCATAATGCTAATTGGCAGCTTTAACAAATCTATCACATCTGTCATTTAAGACAGAACGCTAAACTCTGCCGTTGCAGAAATGGAAGAGTGAATGAAAGTTGGTGTGAAAGGTTTTGTATGTTTTTGCCTCCATTGGCCTGTTAAAAGGTCTGTGCCTCAAAAACTGGAGAAATTTGATTGATTTTTTTCCTTTTTCTTTTCTTTTTTTTTTTTTAGGTATGAGCTCACATTCAGTACATCATTTGTTCTGGGTTATGATAGTTGACTTGGCAGTTTTTACACAGATTTAAACAGAGTTGACAAAATTTTGCCTGTTGTCGTAAATAAATCATAAAGTAAGTTTTTAAATGCTTATATCAAAATAGATACTTACTATTTCAGTAACTGTACTATACCAGCTGCCTATTGATCCTCATGTATTGCAATATCAGGACTCAGTCTTCTTGCTGGGGTCCATATAATTGTATTTACTTACCTCCGTACATTTTTTCATTCAATAAGGTGGAGGTAATCCAGACTACTAATCCGGGAGCCAGACTAATCTACAGATAAACTGGCCATGCGCCACATGTCTACAAGTAGAAGTCAGTAATGTGAGTCATCTATAAAATCTAATCATATTGTAAATTATAATGACGAGACTAACCAGAATCTATTTTTCAGAAACCTTTTACAGACTTCTAATTTTACTCTGCTCACAATTTAAGAAATCTGATGAAACTGTACTTACACAATACATTTGAAAATATCTAAGCAGTGTATGTAGAATCAAGAGGTATTATCAGCTTATTTAGTAAGTACTCACAGAGTAAACTAAACCATTTAAAAATTAGTGCTAACTGTATGTTGTTAATTAATACTGGACCCTCATTCTCAGTAAAACAAATGTAAAATATGAAATGAACCCGGAATACTTTGCAGTTTAGTTAAGTGAAATATTAATATTATAAATATATTATCTGCTGTACCAAGGAACAAAAAATAGCTTTGCTGGTCATTAGTATGCAGTGTACACAAACACACACAAGAGAAAACTGATTTCATCTGAACTTTCAATTCAATTTTCACTTTAATAGTCCCATTGCATGTAAGTTACATACATACTACACTGTATACTGTAACTAGATTCTGCAGTCTTTGTCATCAACTTATTTAATCTGTCCATGAATATTTATACAAAGGTTTAAATCAAATGAAAGGGAGGTTTCGTATTGTAAACTTAACAGAGCAATAATTTAACACTGACTTTTTAAAAAGCTGAAAACACTAAATAAATAGAGATGATGTGTCTGAACCAGCTGAAAAGAAAAACAATTATGCTAAAACCTTTTCAATTCTAGTGCCAGAGTTAGCATTTTTAATTTTAAAGAATCAAGGATAAAAGAAATCTTCAACACTGACTCATGATACATCTATGCCAAAAACACTATGGTACTTTAAACAAAAAAACATAGGAGTCAAACATATAGTATGAAGCTGCCGTTACATTTTTAATTGTATGTTGTGACAGTGGGATGTGATGTAGCGCTCAGACTCAGATAATGTTATATGCTCTTTAAAGCGAGAGTACTTCACTTCTGAAAATAAAAATAGTTCATTTATCCTCTTATAAATGAAAAGCTGAACTCAGAAGCATACAAACGCAGCTTAGTCAATTCAATAGGCTCAGGGGTTTTGCTGCCACAGTCTTACTTGGTCTGGTATGACCAGTAGCTTATTGCTGCTAATGTTAGCTAACATTAACACAGTTTAGATGGATAGTTTGCTAACATTAGCAGATCATGGATTCAGTTTGTAGACTTCTACTACTGCTACACTATGTCTTAAGGTTTACCATTGTTTTGTATTTGTCTCACTTTCAAGCTGGCACATTTATGGACTTCAATAAACATTACATTATCAGCGCTACATTAAATAAAAGAGTAAAGCAGAGTAGGGTTCTGTTACTTCTTTGAACCTTAGAAAAACGTTTAATGCAAATTTGTGCACATAAAACACATACATACAGTACAGTGCATACATAAAGTATCATAAAGTATAAATGCTTTTAATGTTGGCCTACATTAGTATGTCAACACATACCGTTGTACATCTCGTCTAACATACCTCATAATAAACCTGTCCACAATGGACTGAATGCAAACTGACTGGACCACTTTGGCCAAAGCTGGATCCACAACAAGAGATAGTCTTTTGCACCTGCTCATGGCAAACACTGAACATGACAAAAACAACTAATGACCACATTTTGTAGTGTGATTAGAGCATTTGAGGCTGGTGTGTGTGTGTCCTACACAAAAATACAGTAGATACAAGCGGTTTATTTCCTTTTGATACTAAATAGAAAGCTCTGTGCAAATCTGAGCTCAGGCAGGAGGTTCAGTCCTATCTTTTGGGGTATTTACTCCTCCTGGGGGGGTCGGGATAATCCATAGTAGCTTTTCCTCTATCAGTCTTTAACATTAATGCAGATACAAGAAGACACAGAAAGCTATTAAATGCACCCATGCTCTGAGGGCAGAACAATTAAGGAATGTCAGTTTGTAAACCTATCAAATACAAAATACTAAAATGATGTTCTTAAAGAAAGGGGCTGGTAAATGGCATATAAAGTGTCAGGCAAACTCAGGTACACCAGCAGCTTATCTTAACTTCAGCCCACATCTCAGTCTGTCACGCCACACCCGAAAAACAATGCAATGAAACATGGCATATAAAACAAACTGTAAAATTAAAATATAAAAAAACACGATAGAATGGAAACAATATCACATAATATATCAAGTATTCATAATATACAACAATACAATTTAAAAATCAAACCTAAAAAGGAATGTAGTTCTGGAAAAGTACCACTAGAGGTCAGCAAATATCCATGCTCAGATATCCAGTTATACACTTGAAATATTTATCTGCAGTGACAAGTTATTTCTGCTTGTGGACTAACACTTTAAAAAACTTACAGACCCCCACTTTTTTCTTCATCTTAACCTCCATTCAATTCCACATAGCAGCAGTAGTAGTGGTAAACACTTCAATTCAGCAAAATTCACTTAGTTACATTCTTGATAAGAAGTCTCACAGTATAAATGACAGGATTTTTTTCTTTAATCTAACACTGACTTGTATGTGCACAGTGGTCTCAAATGTCTCACTGAATAACATCTGTGATCTTGACACTGTTACTGCATCAGGAAAGAAAACAATTTCCTGTGTTTCAAAACTGACTCATGCAGTTGTAAGAGAAAATTGAATCTCAGCAAATTCTGCTGAAACGATTTCTGTAATGTTCCTGTGAAGAGTTTTGTTTTTTGAAGTTGTTTTCCATCTCTGGTGGTAAAAGTTCTCTCTCTGTTCATTTAGTCAGATTTTGAAAATAATACACCTGTCCAGCTGTGGATCCCCTTCCCAGCATTGTGTTGTTTACAGACTCCAGCCTGGTTTTCTCGTGTCTTCGTTGTCTTGAATGTGTCTGTTCAGTCTCTGGGTAGACACTCCTCCTCGGTGATGCCCTGAGCCTTGAGCTCCTCCAGGACGTTGTCCAGGTGGCCCGGGTCGGGGTACCCGTGGCCGGTCAGGTTGGAGCCAAACTCCGTCTTGTGGTGCACCTCGTTCCAGATGACCGTGTCGGACTCGCCGGTGGTGCTGGACGTGCCCACTGAGAAAATGAGCCGGCGGTCCCACGCTACCAAGAGCAGCCTCAGAACCTGGACAAAGAAATTAAGGAAGAAGACAATGAGTCATTTTATCACATAATACAGTCATGTAATCTTCAAACTACTCACAAAATTAGAAAGAGGAGATGTTTTCTTATTTACCTTACGTCCCTTCTCACTGTCAGGGAGGTAGCAGTGTCTGGGGAACCCACGGGCGGTGAAGGGTTTGCCTGGATTTGGGTGCTCTGGGCCCTACAGAGAGAGACCAAAGTTTGTAACGTCATCCAAGCAAAGACAAAACACCTGTCAAGTATCACAGAAACATTTGGCATCAATTTACCTGGATGCCGGGAGGGATATTGTAAATGATCCGGATGGTTTTGCAGTCAGGGTGGCCAGGGAGCGAGTGGGGGATGACATGGTACTCCATCTTGCCTGGGGGCTGGTTGCCAGTCTTGACTCCGTAAATGGTCTTGCAGGTGGGGCACTGCAGGCTGCCGTCCTTGTTGCCGTTGTTGTACATAGCAACGAGGCATTGGAGGTGGTACTGGTGACCACACTGCGCCAGGCGGCCCACCGACTCGGCCCGGGAGATACCGCCCACACCGGGACCCTTATAGCCCGATGGTCCTGCCAGGGCCTCCATGCAGATGGTGCAGTCCTGAGGTGGAAGGACAATTCAAAGTATTTAGTTTTTCTTGTTGCTGGAAAACAAATCGAAAAATCTGAACGTTTCATCTGCAAATGGAGTTTCCTCAGTTGTCAAGGGTTCTGATCCCCTCCGCATATATAATCACCCATTACCACTACCACAGAAATTCAAAACTTAGGTCATGTGATCACAACAAACCCATCTCCATGACAACTGAGCAGCTCCATCTGCTGATGAATACCATGAGATCTGGCTGAGAGCTCCCAGAAAACCACGTAACTGTGCTATATACTGTCATAATTTTACGTTTTTTAAAAGTTAGTGTTCTGTTGTTGCAGTGACATTTGGATCTATTGATGAAACATGTTAAAGTTACTTTCAACTTTCAACAAGATACATCCCAAATAATGTAATAAACCCAAGTCTGTATTTTGGCTGTTGATGGTCAAGAGCTCTTTAACGCTCATGTTTTATTTAGCTGAACTGTGTGGCTGAAAATTATCAGTAAAGGGAACTTACTTCCTCTGGGGGATTGCGAACTTTCTGAAGGTACCTCTTCACCACCTCCTCAGGGGTCTTGCCTAAGACGTGAAAACATAAAGTATGACGATCTGTTTCTGAGCAAAATGCACATTCAGTTAAAAGCAAAGGCAGTCATCATCATTATTATCATCAGACCCACCTTTACGGGCCTGTTTCTTGGTAGTCTTGCGGCAGCAGTGACCCAGACCGGGCACGGGCTTGATGTCACTCTTGCTGACAGGTGGAGGATGAAGCACCAGCTTGGGCGGGCGGGTCAGGCAGACAGGAAGTCCTGCTGCGCTCATCAGGATGCCTGTAATACCTGCGTACAGCCAGAAGAGGGAGGGTGTGAGACTCAGTATTTGGGGTTTACTCATTGCATGACAAGGTCTTCATCTTAGGAATTAGCCATATGGGTGAAGGCTGGTGGATTTACTGAAATACTAGTTAAATATGGGGCCACATGTCATTAGCTGTGCTGTCTGTAGGGCAGTAAATCAGTGTCAAGTAAAAATACAAGTCCAACAAAGTCTTAAAAGCTGAACTTTAGACCCTAATTTAAAGAAAGTACTTCTAATGGATTTACATGAAATAGGCAAATTAGTTGTGTCAGTATATTCACCTGCCAGTGCGGGGTGCACAGGGCTGGATCCATTCAGGTTCTTCACTGGAACTGTTGGCACTCTGAAACACAAGAAAACAAACTTATATCAACCTACAGGTCAATGACACACTAAAAGCAGACACGCCACAGGCCAGATCATCTCAGCAGCCTGGACTTAAGGTCACCTGAAAATAGACAGAATTACACGCAGCTGGCCGTAGCATATGTTAGCTCCTGGTTTGCTCAGCGTCAGCGGGTTAAGGAGCTTTTGCCAAGTCATGTGGAGAAACAAACAGACGCTGATCATCATGACTTGACATACTGTCCTATAATTATCAGACAGGACTTCCTGCTATGTGAGGCTTAAGCTTAGGATGACATCACATGACAAATTAACTATTTTGCTATTAATGCGAATACATCACTTCTCAGTAACCCAGGAGGAACCTGACTGTACAAGCTCATAGAATTCAAAGATGACTTTTTACAGAAATTAGGCAGCACCATCCGTTTTTATGTTGAATTTTTCCAATGACGACAACAACAAAAAAACTTAAATGTGTTGAATAGGCCCAACACATACACCCTGATAAAATACACATGAACAGTTTGTAATGAACACAAGAGTATGGCTGGTATGACTGTCCAGTCACAGGTGTGTACTTACGGTCTGCCAGTTTTGATAACAGTCATCTCTTCTGCTTGAAAGCACCAAGGACCACAGATTCAAGTCAAGGTATTCCAACAACAATATCCACTGCCTCTGATTGATCCTTACGTTTAACAGTAGTATGTCAGTATATCTGTCTCTCTCCTCCTCTGCTTGTGTGCTGGTGTCAGGTCTGCTTCTTCTTTTATAGCGCTAATCCACCTGTTTCCATCTGTTGACTAAACTCTGGTTGTAGGCCAGTGATTTGTCACAGCAGGGATTACCTGTTAGTTACCACGTCACACTGCCAGGCCGCCATAAGGCTGACACACACAAGCACATGCAACTGTATACTAACACAATGGCACTACACAGAGATTATAATATGTTGATATAATTAAGACTTGGATTTCACTCTACATCACCTATAGATTTAAGGGTGTGCACACTGCTGACGTTTAAAACAACAATTAAGACACAAGGCGTGATGAAAAAATATAGTCTTCCATTGGAGATCCTCAGATTCTCCATGTTTAAAAATGCTTTAGCAACATGCTCGCTTTTAATTATTCAAATCAACAGCTACACTCTTAAAACACAGAAATGTTTGGGGACCTTTCCCCAACTACCTGGTGGAAACCTGAACATACTTTATGATATCTGTATCTGTTTGTCTTTTATCTGTTTAATTTGTTTATTTCTAATGGAGAAAGCAAACCCCTTGTCTTTTCTTTTACTTTTATTTTGTTCCCTTTTAAGCTAGGTTCGGCTGATTTTTGCCTAACTGTTACTTAATTATGTCTTTCCTCTGAAACTGAAAATAAAATACTTCTTAAAAAACTTGAATCATTTACAGTATATATTCCCACCTACAGTAATTATTGCTATTTTTACAAAAAAATATCTTTTTGATGTGTTTGGTGCTTTGTTTTTAATGTTTCAAATAATAAAAAAATAATTTTAATTGTTCAAATATCTGCAGATTATGTAGATTTTCATAGGAAAGAAAACCAAAAGTGACTGGAAGTTATCATGTTTCACACTCAGATTATTTTACAGTTAATCAGTAATTCTCTAAATGAGGATATAAAGTAAAACTCTAAGCTTTCTCAGTCTTGCTAATAACAGCTTGATAAATGATGCAACAGTGACATGGAAAACTTTACAGTTAAGAGTTACTGTACTGGTCAATCTGATTACACTGTCCTGTCTTACTATATCGGTTTGTTTACCAACAAAGTGTCAAAGGTGTGGTGTTAGTTTTGTGTGTTCGTGCCTTACGTGATTCACAAAGTCACAAATCCTGCAGCTGACTGGGTCAAAGCTGAGCATGAATAAGCTGATTGACATTTGTGTGACAGGAAGGTAAATAAATTAGGTAAATTATGAAACGATTAAAGGACATTAAGAGAAAAGCAGAGAAAGGGTGGGAAACAAGAGGAGGAAAGGAGTGTCAGCTAGTCACGTTTCTTTGATCCCGGCTAATCTAGTGGCATTAGAGCAGCCTCCATCTGCATCGCTGGATGATGGGGACACACAAGCTGCAGCATATGGCAGCTCTCACACACTTTGTAGATACAAGCTCACACCTCGAATCAAGTCTCATAAGAAAAAGTAAACCCTTGAAAAAGGAGAGGAAAAAAACACTGCCCGGGATCACACGATAAAGTTTTATGGTGGTGACACACTCATAGAAATCAACCCCACAGCAGTGAGAGGAGTGAGGACCACAACAGGTGTGTGGACCAAAGGCAGCTCTCATCACTGTGATAATCTGTGACGTTGGAGACCCCTCAGAGTTTAACACTTCACTAAGAAACCATCTGCTCCATTTCACTGCAGGCAAGCTCTCGCAACAAAAACAAATTTTACTACTAACTCACCAATACCACTGCTAAAGATGATACATTTGTTTGCATTTATTTGGTTATCGATGACACTTATGATCATAATACAGTATAACTGTGTGTTTTCAGAGTGCAGAATAGCACTGTGATTGTCAACTATAACTATAGGAGCAGTAAAGTTGACCTTGTCTTATTTTAACTGATAAATGAATGAGTTTTAAAAATCCAGGGGCAGGTTCTCTTGAAAATGTGAAACCATTGTTCTTTAAGTTATGAAACACGCTTTTCTTTTCTCATATACACTTTAATTTAGTATTTTTGCATGTGCTACTTTACGTCACAAAACGTTGAATTTACTGTATTTTAATTTATGTTATATACAATATAGCTAATTTCACCTAAATGTTACTTTAAAAAATTTACTCAGATTTACCAATTAAGGCACATAAATCTCCTTAAAGCTGCACTTATCAATATTTTTGTATTAACATTGGATTAACTGACTGAATGTAAAATCAAAGGAATCACTTGTAGTGACAAACCCACAGAAAATTATCACCCAGCTGCAGTTCAGTTCCCCTCTGTATTACTTACGTTTTAATGTCCTTCAGCTCATTGTTTTGGTTTCCTGGCCCGCGACTTTAATGTTTTGTTCACTATCACCATTCTTGTTAGCATTAGCATTGTTTCTACTCATAGCAGAGAGCTGCTCAGTGAGCGACTAGTGAGCATTTAGCGACTAAATAGCCTTCATTAGCTGGTGAAGACCATAACAGAGCTAAAAGGAGAGTAAACATTAAGAGTAGATTCAGTGGTGGCCAGACACACAACTCAAAATGAAAGCTAATGTTGCTCAGTGTTTGCTGGGTGCGTAACTAGGCAAGCGTTTGCTATTATGTTAGCTATAACAACTTTGAAAGGTAATAATATGAATGTGTCATGTTTAGGGTGAGGGTTGCTGTTCTGTTGCCCCCAAGTGGCCAAAAGATTGAATTACTGCAGCTTTAAATTCAGCCGAGGACAGCACAGCAATTAGCTGCATTTTGAGGCCTTTAAGCAGCTGAGGGTTTTTCAGTCAGAGAAATAGGAAGACTTTGAGTTAGTTTTTGCTTTGACTCTACCATAATGACCCAGAAATATTTTAAACCTAATGTTGCCTCTGACAATAAATTAAAAAAATATATATTATAGACAGAAAGTGAAAGGTACAGTAGCAGCAGAGACTCCAATATTATGTCAACTCAATTCAAATGACTTATTTACCTACATGTACCTGTGGATGTATATGACAGAACTCTAACACTGGGTTCACCAGCTTCAGGATGTTTTTCCTCCACCACATGAACACTGATGCTCATGTGGTGCCTTGAATGAATCTGGGGATAAAGCAGTAAGATGTTGACAGCAGGAGCACTAAGTGGAGCTCGCGCTAAGAACAAGCTGAAGGAGAGTAGAAGGGCGAGCGGCAGAGAGGTGAGCAGGCTGACGGGATCAGAGAGAATCTTCACCTGTGACGTTGTGGGTTTTACCACAGCAGCAGGTGCGACCATCTGCTGGACAGAGGAGTACTCACACCTGATATGCTGAGAGAATGGGTCAGACACACAGCTCACCTGACACAAAATACAGAGATTTACTGGAGCGGGAATATTAATCCTGCAGTATTTGGTTATTAATCTGAGGCTTAGCTGCTGCTAAACTGGTGTTTTGAGGAGGTTGTCTTAGCTAATGTGAGGATTCAGGAAGTTGGGGTGCTCTGCTGGGGCAATGAGTGGCTCACTTTGACACTGATGCACAGCATGATGTCAATTTTAATGTCTAATCACAGCGCAAGCAGTCAAATTCATTCAGACTTGCTCTTTAGTTACTCTGTTTGATAAATCTGGGATGCATGAGACATTGCTTTTCTTGTATTTTTATCTTTGACATTTTCATATTTGAGGCAACTGCAAAACAAGTAAGCATCACAGGAAAATCTCTCAGTGAAACTCAAGGATTGTGAGGAAAAAATGTCACAAAACAAAAGGCTATGATTGGAATATGATGAAATCTAGATGCTAGAATTCGTAACATGCGCACAAAAAGGCACCACCAGCTGCAAAACAGAGAGTAATGATAAAATAATGAGGAAACAGCTGTTCTAGAAGTCTTGTCTGAACCACAAACGTCTTACTAACCAGCGCCCTCTGGCTATGGCACCTGGACATTGTGGCTTCCTGCACTACTATTCACTGATGCTGACAACTGTCAAAAATAGTTTTTATCGCCTTAACACCAGATGGTCACACAGTGGTCTTCATGTTTAAAATTACATATAAAACATCAATCCATCTCAAGCCCTTACAGATCTTAAGTTTACTCTTGTAAACTGTTTATCTACATGATCAGAGCCTTTAGCTGTGCCTTATAAATCTGTTTTAAGACATGTAAAATAATAGTCTGGTGTGAATGAAAAATAGTGCTCGATGTGTTTCTTTCCATTAAAAAAGAGAAAAGTTGAATTACCTTGTTAAAAGGTCAGAACAAGAACATCTACTTTTTCTAGGTCACTGAAAATTCCTAAACTACAAATATGCAGAAACTTTTTCAATTCAAAATTTACCAGCTAGATGTTAGACACCTCCTACTTCACTCCAAGGCCTGAGCACTAGAGGTGTTTTCATTATGGGGGGGCTTTAATATTAGCATGTTAATCCTCTGCTATTACAACTCCAAGAGCTATTGCCAAGCTCTTGGCTGATATTTAAGGAGGGCTAGCACTGAAGAGAACACTATATTTAAAACAACACGGAAACCTGTTTTTGTGAAAACCTCACTCTTACTGATATGTTGCTTTCATAACCAAATATTAAAAAAAAAAAAAACCCAAGCAAATAACATCTTTCAGTACAGCTGATGAGAACAACTCTCAGATTTCCTGACTGTAACACCACAGATGTTTCAGATGCGGTGTTCTGGGTAAAACCTGTGTCTTTTTACATTACTCCATGTTTCCTCTTTGACAGGGCCGAGGTTTTAATCAGCAAAGTTCTTCAGATAACTCCATAAACCTACTTTGTGAAACAAGCCCCTGGCCCACTCTGGTTGCTACGGTTACCAGCCAAAGTGCTTACACACAAATAACCACTAAGTATTTCCAGGCTTTTCTGATCCCTAGACCCCAAGTCCTTGATGCAGTAGCAACATATATACATAAACTACATGTGTGCGAGATCTGTCATTACGCTGTTATGACAAATGCCTGGAATGTGTGTAACACTTGCGAGAGCCGGGCTCGATCGGCGTGAATGCTCTTCATTGTTTTCCCATGGAAATGAACGAGCCCGGTGAACTTTGTCACAAGGATTAAAGGCTCACGAATGCTAATGAGACGCTGTGTAACGAGGGCTTCAAACAAACGAGAAATTCCTGTCTAAATCGATTTTTTTTTTCTTACGCGTCCTGTTGAGCTGGCCTCATTTTGTTTTGTGTACAGTAAACTGATGCAGGATGTGATCACTGGGAACATTTGAATAACACAGGAAACATCTGAGCAACACTTGGCTGTTAAAATGTCACAAATGAGTTTCACACAAGCTGATGGAAAATAACATATTTTTCCTTTTGAATCTACATAAGACTGTCCAGGATGTACCCTGCCTCTCGCCCAGTGTCAGCTGGGATTGGCACCTTGACCCTTATGGATAAGCGGTATAGATGATGGATGGATGGATCTACATAACACTGTTCCTCTGTGTTCATGCTGTTTGCACTTGATGATGGTTTCATGGCATACAAGCTGTGGTCAAACTGAAGAACATGAACCTGAACAATTCTGATTCTGACATTGTAAGATATTTTCAGGTTTCCTTATTGTTTCCTGGATGACAGAACCTTTAAATGAGTATTTTGACATGTGACTCCCATGGTCATCTACTCACCCGGAGGCGATAAGGGCTCGTGACTGAGCCATGGCGATCCGCTGCAGCGCGGGCCGGCTCAGCCCCGCCAGGCTGGACCTGGGCGGCAGAGGGGCCGCGCAGGCGGCGGCACCGCCGGACGAAGACACGGGGCCCAGGACGCGGGCGGAGGGCGAGGGCGTGCAGGTGGAGGCGGCCGTGGAGATGAGAGGAGGCAGGGGACCTGGGGTGGGCGCCGCAGGGGCGGAGCAGGGGATGGACAGGGAGGAGGAGGAGGAGGGGGCGGAGGGGGGAGGAGGGGAGGTGGCGATGGATGAGGGCACGGTGGAGGGCGGCGGGGGAGGCGGCGGGGGAGGCGGGAGGGGCGGCGGAGGCGGCCGGGTGGAGGAGATGGAGAGGGCGGCGGTGGCCGAGCCGAGGAGGGAGAGAGAATGGGTGAAGCCCCCTCCGAAGCCGAGGCTGGCACTGTTGACGCCGCTGCCCCCGACGATACCGACCCCTCCTGCACCACCCATGCCACCTACACTGAAGCCACCTGTCGCCCCAACTATAGACGTCCTGTTTGGGGAAAGTGATCGTGACAGGGTGGGAGGCCGAGGGAGGGTTAGTGAGTACGACCCTCCTGGGATGGGGTGACTGCTGATTTTGGGACTAGGTGGCTTGGTCTGTGGCGGCCTTCGTCCCAGAGTGTGAGCGGTCGACATGGTGCCCGCTTTGACGCTCAGCACCAGCATGCACTGCTGACAGGCGCAGGGCTGTCCCAGAGAGGTGATGGCTGAAGCAGGGAGGGCCCCACTGGGGTACGCACTCCCGTTTCCGGTCCCACTGCTGCTCATCCTGATCCCCATGCCCACTCCCGATACGTCCACGCCAAGCAGTCCTCCGTGGCTGGGCATGGACGTGGGCCCCCACGCGTGGTGGGACTTGGGCAGGGGGCCCGACACCAGCGGGTAAGCCAAGTCGGAGCGACGCTGGATGCGACGGCAGCGCTGTGTCTGCCCGTTGATTTGGGTCATGCTTTCGAAGTCAATGAGGTAGCAGAAACCCAGCGGCGCCAGGTCCAGCCAGGGCTGCTGACGATCTCGTGCCGCCTGGATGGCGATGCCCACCTCCGTGTCGTACGCCGTCCAACTGCCGGCGTCGTTCTCCCACTCCCACAACCAGCCCTGGCCCGGCGCTGAGGTGGGGTCGTAGAAGCTTCGTCGTACCGGTCGAAGGGTACCTGAGGGGTCAGAGGGTCACAACATAAGTAAAACATTCCTGCACATTATGAAGATTTTAACCTGGTGTGGAGTCTGTGCCTCTTTACTGCGCATCAACGGACGTTTCTGACATTTCCTACACTGCAGCTGTAAATATAAAATTTGAAACATATACTGAGAATCTTTCTTTCTTGACTAAGTCTCTTGAAAGTCTTGTAATTGTGATGTTGGGGTGATGAGAGGTAGATGCATGAGGAGGTAAGTGACTGGACTACTATTTGCTGTGGACAAGTAGATTACAACCCTAACAAATTCAACATGTCTGTGTTTGCTTGCTAAGAATTTGGGCAAACAGGTTGCCCCTGGTAACAGCACACGGTGTTCTGCGCTCTGATTGGCTGGCAGCCTCGATCCGACCCAAAGCTGTGCTGTGTTTGCTTTCCCAGGGTGTCCAGAGAAACTCTACAGAGTCTCCATACTGTAAAGGCTTCCCACATCAAATCTTGTCTTTTTTAGGGAGTGGCGCACAAGTTTCTTTAAGATGGGTGCCGTTGATGCTCGAGTGAGAAATAAAGGCTTTTGCAAAATGCATTTTACATTTTCATTTTCACAGTTCAGCCTGTACTCTTCCTCTTCTCTCTTATCAGCAGCAATTATAGCCATATGGATTATGAGAAAATATGCACAGACAGGTAAAAGCCCCCCACCCCTCCTTTATAGGACCACAAGACTGAAAGTTTGAGTCTCTTTATGGCCATTTTGTGTCTCCTGGTGGTCAGTTTTCATCTCTTTGCAGTTGTTTTGTGTCTCTTTATGGTCTTTGTGGTTGTTTTGCCTCTCTCTGGGACTGTTTTGCTCCTCTTTGTGGTTGTTTTGTGTCTTTTAACTGAGCTCTAGATGTATTAACAGCAGCCTGGCTCTGGCCCAGTAGAGCCCCTTTAACTCTCATGCCCCTGGGCCTGTGGCCTGTAGGTGGGTAAGTAGGTTCGGTTATCCATCCATGATGACAGCAAAAACAGGGTAACTCACCGGAGAAACTGAGTGAGATCTGGTCTGTCATCCATACAGTAGCCTATAGCACAGTTTAACAAGACAACAGGGGAGTTCATTCATAAAATTTGTTCCCATCAACCCCATTTTGTCAATGACCTCAGACTCCTGAAATTCCTCCCCCTCCTCCTCCTCCTCCTCCTCTTTAGATTGGGGCACCCTCCCTTGCCTCCCACAATTCAGCCTCTGCTGGGTTCGGAAAACAAACCGCACAAAGGCTTTTGTCAGCCGGTGTCGAGAGAGAGAGAAAGACGACGTTGGGGCGTCTGCCAAAGTTAGACGTCTGACAACTGACAATTCCCGGCTTTGTCTCCCACTGCCCTGCTTCCCTCTCTTACATGAAACTTGTGATGGATCACCTCCTATGTCCATGTTCTCCTCCACAAGCACAGTAGCACTGGTGATGGTGTTTGCAATCAAACCGCAGGAGTGAGGTGTTTGCTGTGTCTGTGGGTATGACTGGACACTTCAGCTGCTACTGTTGTCCCGGGTGTCACATGCCAACACACACACACACACACACACACACACACTGAATGACTCACTTCACCACTGACAACTTTGAAAACCACAGATGTAGCTGCTGCATCCCTGTCCTTTAAAGATGTCTGCATAACACTGGGAACACTGTAAGAAGAGGAGACTGGATTTGGGAGTTTAAAACACAAACAATGGCGTTTAGAAGCCACTTTGCAGCAAAACACTCCCGTAAAGGCATCAAACATACACACACGAGCAATAATAATTAAAAAAAAACAGGCCTCCACCTCGGGCCCGGCTACACCGTTAACATCCTCCGCCGTGTGTCTCTGCCTCCCCCCTCCCCTCCCCTCCCCTCCTTCCCCTCTCTCCCTCTCTGCTTTCTCACCTGTGTCTTGTCGGAACTGGTGCATGGAATGCAAATCGATGATGTAGGGCGAGAGGCGAGAGTCCACCTGGCCGAGGACGACACTACCACACCGCGGGTCGCTCCGGATGACTGCCTCGATGTGATGACAGACAGCCGGGCTGTAGGGCCGCCAGCGTCCGTGCTCGTTCAGCCATTCCCATACCACTACGGCGGACGCTAGTAACATCCTACTCCTGCAAGGGTGGAGGGGATAACAAAAATTAAAATGACAATATTGAGGCATAAATGGGGAGGAGGTGGTGGTGGTTGGTGGTGGAGCGAAACCGCGGGGGTGACGGGCATTTAAAGATACCCCGCTGCCGCTCCGCCGTGCATCCCTGCGCACAGCGGCGCTGCATCCATCTTGGACAGTTAGCAACCCAGATGTGTCTCCTATCTGTGGATATATAAATATATCTCCGGGATGACAGTACATGCAAACCGTACCTTCCATGTTTGTAGTTTCTGATATGCAGCAATTAGCGGGTCCTTTTATCGCACGCCGAGAATAGAGACCGTTTCGGGGCGCAAAAAAAATAAAAAATAAAAAAAATCCCTCGCAGGATGGTTGCATTTTACTCCCTATGCAGATGAGTGACGTGTACTGAAATCATTTTCTCCGGCACAATCAAGTTAGGGTGAGAGGAGAAAATGCAACTTGGATGCTCAGGGTGGTGCGGCACTCGTAAAGTAGGTTACTGTGACAGACTGGCTTTGATCGTGCAAAGCAAGGTTGCTTTAAAAATAAATAAATAAATAAATAAAAAATCAGCGCTGTCTATAAGGGAGGATCAGATTCATGAGAACAGATATTTACCAGGTTAGATCGGCTCCAGTGTCTCCAGTCAAATCACTGCTTAGTAGAACAGTTTGGGTGCTTTAGTAATGATCCATTTGTCAGTGTGAGGATGTCTTCAGTCTTGAGGTAGAATCCCGGGGTTTCTGGTTACATAATTGTTCTGATAAATGTGTCACTACACTCAGTGCTTCGTCTACCTCCACTCGGGTTTACTTCTCAGCTCTCCCATACTGTCTCCATCGAGTGACTCTCACCCCCAGCTGAAAATTATTCAGCCGGCGAAAAATGAAATGTTTGACACTGGCGTGCGTGAACACTCCCACGCCTCGAAGGCCTCCCACGTCCAATCAGATTCGAGCAAGCGCTCCGTTTGGCCAATCACGAGCGACTCTCGTGTCATACACACTTAACTGTTCGTTGTGTTGAGGTATGGAAGTGTGTGCTAAGCTGTGTTGCTGTTTCATGTTAATTAACACATTCAGCAGCTGTCGTGATGTGTGTTTTTTCTTTTTTTTTGTAAAGGAAAAGAAGGATAAATAAAAGTACTGGAGATGCCGGGGATTGAACCCGGGACCTCATACATGCGAAGCACGCGCTCTACCACTGAGCTACATCCCCATTGGCTGAAATTGCCGTTACATTTCAGTCTTATACCATCCACTGAGGTTGTATGTTGCTCGAGCTGTTGACTTCAATAAAAGGCAGTGCTCATATTAAAAAAAAAGTTTATTTGTCATGTCAAACATTAAACATATAAAGAACTTAATGTTATAGTTGTGTAATACATTTAATACACTGTGTGACTTTTCATAAAACCACACTTTAGGCAACTATGTAGCATTATCACCTTTTCTGAAATGTCACTTAATGGAACATTTAACTCCTACCTACAGTGATATGACCAAGACTGCAACTAACTATTCATTTCATTAGTGATCATTTGCTAATTGCCTGCTCAATTAGTCATTTGGTCCATTATATGCAGGGAAAAGTAATGAAAAAAACATGTTCCCAGGGTCAAAGGTGATGTTTTTCAAATTAATAGATTAATTGACAAAGAACACATTAAAGTCTGTTTTTATTTTTCTGTTTTTATTTTTACAGTATAATAAAGAAAAAATTAAAGCAACATAAACGTAAAAAACATACGCTACACTTCACAATAGAAGGCATGCAACAGGCTGACACAATAATACAAAGTTTAATTTCTTAACTGACTGAGTCAGTTTTACAATAAAGAAGGTAAACCTTTACACGGACATTCAAAATCTAGTATAACCCAACAACAGCTTCATTCATCAGTTTTCTATCACAATGCCTCAACAGGAAGTGGAATTCAGACCACGGCCACAGCTGCCATTTTCTTTATTGTGTGTAGGTTTTTTTTGGTTTGCATTCTGTAATTAAAAATGTACACATGGTGGGTGTTTTATAGGCTGACACCTATAAATTCGTATATGATCCAGTACTTCTACATCAAAATTGTATTCCTGTCAGAAAGCTTCTCCTATTTCCTTCTTTGTATTTCATATTTCTGTACTCACAGTGCAGTCACATCCTTACCCTCACCTTCTTCAGACCAGATGGCACTTCCAGAGAACTGCTTTAGGTCTATCAACAATCCAGCCCCTCCACATGCTTCCCCTTTACCTTCTCCTACTTTCTCCTCCTTCTCTTCCTTTGCCACTGGCCCGTCCGTTAGCCTGGTTTCCTCATCTGGCTCCGAACCCCCCACGCTTGTGTTATCAGCTGAGGTGTTATCTCCTTTTCCCTCTGTCTTGCTACACTGCTCCCCATTATCCTCTTCCTCCTCGTCCTCGTCCTCATCCGGGTCTTCTCTCTCGCTGTCGCTCCCCTGGCTACCGCCCTCCTCCACCTGTCCCTCCTCATCCTGGACCTCCTGCATTTCCTCTCCATCCTCCTCTGAATCACCTCGACGCCATATCTGGACTCCGAGACGTGTCTCCAGAGCTAATGCTGCGCCCCTCACCCGGTCCCTGACCCCTCCTTCCTTATAAACCATACGACTGATGGTGTATTCTCCATTAGCCTCTTTGTTCAACTTCTTGTACAAGAAGATCAGCAAAAAAATCAGGCATACTAGGCAAAAGAAAAGGACCAGGACAGTCTTAGTGGAGCTGCCAGAATCCATGCCTGGAGTGAAGAGAGAGAAAAGTGGGAATTATTAATTTAAACGAATGTGTGGCTGTCTTGTAAATGAATAATTTGAGGTAATGCACTTATTTGCTTACATGCTGAGAGTTAGATGAAAAAATCAGCTGTATTTTCACATCTGTACTGTAAATATGTAGCTAGCAGTCAGTTAGCTTAGCCAAGCGTAAAACATGGAAACTGTGGGAAACAGAGTTGATGGTTGGTTGATTTTGTGACCTTCAGACAGAGTCAGGTGGCTGCTTTTTATGACCTACTCATCTAACTCTACGGGGAAATAAGCAAATAACCATATCTTCACCTCACATGGGTGTGGTTTGTCATAAAACACTTTAAGTCTAAATTTCAAGCATTTTTCTGTGGATAAATATGTTTTCTGTTGCACTGTCCCAGTTTTACCTGGAGCAGCCTGAAAGCAGGATGACACTGAAACTAAACATTATATAGGCGGTTTGAACCGAGTTTGAATTCACCGCTTCTTCTCTCCTAGAGAACCACAAGTCCTCACATTTTTATCAAGCTGCAAATCCCATAATACTGAGTCAGATGAAACTCAGAAATGTACGGTACCTCTTTAGTAAATTTCCTGTTGAATAGAAAAATTCCACTGGGTCGGCCACACAGTTAACAGGCTGATTATAAGGTCTTGCACTTTCAAAGCAGCTGTGAAGTTTTCATGAGAGGGAGATCCATTGGCACATTTACATTCAGGATCTAGAAAAAAAAAAACAATTAAATTTTACATTAAATGAGGATAATGCCTTTATAATACGCTATAATCTCGAAAAAAATAAATTGTAATATGTACGTACGCTGGAGGTATAACAGGAAGTCTGTATTGCCTTTAGCTTGTTTGACTTTAAAACTGTCTGCGCTGGAATGACAGGAAGCTAGCAGACTGCTCACAGCATTGTTGGTTTCCTGTCAAAGTGATAATCAGACAGCATCAGTCAACGCGCTGTGGGAGGAAACTTTTTATGTCATGGCTGAGCAGGCTAAGATCAGACATTAAGCATTACAACAATAAGTTAAAAATAAAGGTAGATACACTAAAAGTGGAATTACAGGTGAAATATATGAGGGGAACTGACTAAGTGGTGAATGAATATCTGCAGTGCTGTGGTGATAAAACCAAGTCACATGTACAGTACGTTAAATAATGGTTAGATAAGTTTAAAATCTGAGATATTAAGATCATATGTATGGAACTATAAATGTAGTGAAGGGCAAACAAGACATGAGGTATTCAGTTTAAAAAAAGACAAAAAAAAGATGCAGCAAAAATGAGTGAAGAAGCTATTGAAAATATCAACAAGACAGGAAATAAAGTGTGAAAAACTCACCGAAGTTGTGAGTAGGAGATAAGGTCCGAGGAGCCAGACAGCACGAGAACACGAAGACTAGCGACTAACTAACTGGTGACATTTAGGGTACTTTTGAAAAGTGTGACAGCGCGTGAGTGAGGAGGAGAGACAAAAACGCGAGAGGGGCTGGTGCAATGGTGAAAAGCGGTGAGGCTGAGTTGGGGTGAGAACACAGATTAGAGACGAAAATCTAACAGGGTGTGGTGGAGAGTGCAGTCAAAAAGATGTCAGACTATTTATGGAAAGAGGAAGACATGCTAATTTGATTTTTTTAATTCACTGACTTCTATGACTTTTAGCAGCACAGGTGCAGGTTAAATTATGCATCACACATTAAGCACATTTTAAGAACACACATACTCTTTACCGTCTGTACTGAAACTACAGGAAATGTACATGATAAAGTATTTGTTTCCTGTGACATATTTCAACCTTGTTCCATCACTTCTGTCATTACAGAAATGACAGCTCCTGAAAGGGCAGCAGAAGTAAAGGTTGTAAAAAAAAAACTTATCAAATCCAAAAATTCAAAATTTTCAACTTAGTTTTTAGAAACACACTGAAAGAGTCTAAAAGTGTCCCATGAACCCAAGAACTAAACTGTGGTCCAGATAAATCTTTTATTTCAGCAAGAAAATATTTAGGTTATTATTACACACTACCACTGCAGTTGCAAAATTTGAAACTATCACAAGTATGCACCAAGTTCAAAAGCTGCACACAATGCCTGAATGTGAAACAAGTCAGCCACATCCTGTTTTTGCTTGTGGCCATGGCACCCACAGCCCCTGCACCCTGCAAAGACTGCTATGTGTACTGTAATTTTACACTGTATTTTCCACTGGGGGACATGAACACAACTGTCTGGTGTCCAATTATTTTTAATTTAGAGATAAAGAGTGACAGCCGTGTGAATATTTCACAGTTTAAGGCCCAATTAAAAATCTTTTTTTTTTTTTTTTTTGAGTTACAAGGTTTTGCTGAACCTCCACATGATCTTAAAAGAAAAGATTTTCTTTGCTCTTGTCCTTATTATATCCTTATTTTGTTTTCATGTCATCTTGTGTATTGTGTTTTTGTGTTTTTTTTTAAGACAATTGATAGTTACAGTATACAGTCCCTTGATGTCTGTCTTTAGGTTGGTATGCTTGGATGTATGGCAGCTAGATCAACTATCTTCTTGTCACGCGATAGATTTCTTGGTTTGAGTTCTGGGTTTTGTCTGAAGCAGAACCTACTGTTGATTGAGTGTACTATCACCCTAATTTGAGTTTTTAATTTTGCAGTTTTGAAGCCTTTTCTCCTTGAGGCTTTGCTGAGATTTGCATCCTTCTAATTTTCCATTTAGTCTAATGGTCTTTACTGCTTAAGGATGACCAATAATCAAAACTACTGCACTGAAGTAAGACACTTCAGAAACTGCTCAATGACTTTCTATTTTTTCTGAAATGTATCGACAGCTTCACTTTCCTGATGTGGCATGGTTTGTTGACTGGACTATTAACTTGTAGACCCCAATTATATGTGAGGCAACTTAAAAATATTTTAACAAATTAACACAACAAATTTCATGAAAAGCAAATATGTGAGAAATCTCAAGGGTGTTGCATGCTTTATGAAGGCAGGGTGTTTTTTGTGTGTGTGCATACTGTATGTTACTGTTAAAACAGCAGCTGCTTGGCACACAGTCAGTGCTACACTATACAAACACAACTTGACCTTGAAATACCTGCAAATACCACAAATATATGATCATGAATAGAGCATTTTGTAGTGCAAATAAAAAGCCATTCAGTTAATACAAAGGAGGAATGAATGTTTATTGAGTTTTCACAATGTAGTCTTCTGTAAAATGCTACTGGTTTTACAGTTAGTGTTAAGAGGTCAGTGAATAAAGAAATATAAATTACAATTAAAGTAATAAAGGGGTTAGTTTGATGTGGAATGTACCATTGTCGCACTATAACTGACTGGTCGACAGGTAACAGATAAGTGCCTCTACATGTAAGGGCAAAAAACACAAAACTAAAATAATAATAATAATAATAATGGTGATTAAAAAAATTGAAAAGAGCTTTCCATCATTTAACACCAATACAAATGCATTTGCAAACTGTAGAAAATGTTCCACATTTCATTCTAACTTCCTCTTTCTTGTGGCTGCAGATACTTTGAAGTGAGGAGAGTTTCAGTGAGACTGCACTGTAAGTAGTGTTAAGATTGTATTTGTGTGTGCAGAATGTAGTACAACCGTCCTGTGTCCACAGGGCAACTTACATTTTGTCTGACAGCTTTTACTAAAAAAGTGTAAAGTTTACTGCCCTTCTAAATACTCAGCAAAGATCCTGGTTCTTTAGGGGGCATGTGATACTGCAGCCACACATCAAAATAAGGTAAAGAGGCAAGTATTTCTGTGTGTTATATCTTAATGATAATGTGGACAAATATCTCACCTCATGATGTCACAGAAACTCTGACAACATGAGGTACAAAATCACAAGTGTTACCTTTTCATTGACCGCAAAGACTACAGATTTACGTTACACATAAATATTTAGCTATACTTTCATCAGCTATCATTCACCCAGTTCTCTCTGTCAGGGTCTTGATTTCTGTACCAGAGGATTTTCCTACCGTTAACCTTATTCACAACGTCCTATAATGAAGTAGTGAAACAAAGCACAAGTCACACAATGAGTTAACAAGTGGGGGTCTGATGTGACATCACAGTTTAGCAGCTTTAACTACCTGATTAAATAGCCCTAATGCTTACATTTGTCTGTGCATCAGAGAAAAAAAAAACAGATTAGAGGTACTTAATCGCTTTGCTATAGAATGTCAGCCTTCAATTGCTTTAATATAATGCTGTTTGTTCCTATTTTGTGCATTAATTTGAGGCAATGGTTCCACTGTAATTCCCTCAAAGCCCTTCAAAATTAAAACATGGATTTTGCAAAGCTCACAGCTGCACTATATGCACCACCAGATAGCTGCTACAATATTCCTTCATATGTAAGATCAAACATTATCTCACTGTTATATTTCACTCTATGCAGATGACGCCCTGTTCTCAACCACAATCTGGAAAACAACTGCAGAAACAAACCGTGGTCTTGTTTTCTTTGCAATAGTTGACCTGGTTGTAAGCCACTGTGATTCACAGTTAGTTGCTACACTACATTCTCCCACTCACACAGCTTAAGGTACAGTTGATTCTAGTAAGGCTATGGTCTATGGGTTTAGTAAGAATGCCCCTCTGAATGTAGTGGATCTCCTGCCTCCTCATACGTCCCCATCTTCAATCCGGGCCAGCTGCCTCTCCAGCAACTCAATTCGCTGGCTCTGAGCGAGCACGACGGCGCGTAAAGCCTTCATTTCTGCCAACAGCTCGTTCAAAATGTCATCCTGGCAGGAGAGAGGAGAGAGGGAACGAGTCCAAAAAAACGACTTAGAGCATGAAACACATTAGTAAGGTCAGTATGTCTCATTCTACCCACTCACCTCTCTCTTCGGCCTCTCAGTATTCCCATCTGTCTCTCTTGTGGCTACTCGTGGCTGTGGCGCTTCCTCTTCCGTCTCCTTGGCAGCAGACGTAGGTGTAGGTGTAGGAGTGGAAGCCGGGGCGGCCCCGGTCCCAGAATCCTGTGAGACGAGCTTGGGCTTGCTCCTCAGGGTGTCTCTGTGCTTGGATGGAGGAGCCGTGTACCCACCACTCAGGGAGACCAAGAGCGGCGGTGCATCCTGCCCGGCGATCCATTCGTCAGCCAGGAGAGCCGGCTCCATACTGGCTGTGTCCGGGTAAAGGTCTCCCTGGAACAGATCTGACTGTGGAGGCAAGATGTAGACATGGTGAATAAGTAAAGTCTTACAATTTTATTTTTGAAAAGTAAGTCATACAAATTAGTTATTTTTAAAATTGCTAAAGGCTTACCTTCCGTGGTACAGTCATAGAGATGGGCTCCACTTTCCTTTCATGCAGTTTGTAGAACCTACAAAAGAGCAAGAAATTACAAACCTTGTTTACAAAAAAAACCCACACACAAAACCAACAATGTGTTAGTCTGTCTTTAAAGAGAGTGGCAGAGTGTCTGTGGCCCAAACAGGAACAAATAGTGCATATGTTGGGTACTATTTTTAGATGTGATTAGAACACGACTGGTCTACTCATGAACATGTAGAGCAGCAGAAAGGTGCATGTTAGATTGATTAAAAATAAACTACAGTGCCCATGTTCATGATACTGAAAGAACATGTCACTAAGAACAACAGTGTGGCTCAGTAATGTGTTTTTACTTGTCTATGGACAACAATGGAGCTGTCAGGCACAGATGAATGAGATATATCAGGATGTGGCAACACAGGTTTTTCTCTTTTCATTGAATTTGTTGATAAGAAGAGTTACTTACCTGGCAATTTCACACTTGTTGACATCCACGCCTCTTTTACTAAAAAAGCCTGCCCCTCTCTGAGGCTCCTTGCTGCTGTATAAATTGAGGAAGTGAACATAGGGGGATTCATCTGTCACCTCAAAATACCGGATGGTACAGTCCCCCTGAAAAACAGAAGATGAACAAAATGGAAATGAGTGCATCAAAACGTAAATGGCAAATGAAACAAAACATTACCAGCTGAGTGTTTGTCATACAATCCAGGGCTCATACCTTCCCACACAGGTAAACCATGTTTGTGTCAGGGTCATAAAAGGGTAGAAGAACTCCATTACTTGTATCCATTTCTTGTACAGCCATAGGCTCAGACAGATCTTTCTGGAAGACAAAAATATTATAATATATAATATATAATTTATCTGATTATTTCAATTGCTTACAAATGTACATCCACCCCAACCTCTGCTTTCAGCCTTGCTAAATATAGGGAATACTATTTCCTGCACTGGGACTGGCTATAAATTGCGTGCAGCAGAATTTTCCAATATGGATGTAATTCCTGGGGATACCTGTAACATAGGAGACTTACCGTATCCCACAATGCCAGCTGTCTCTCGCTCATACGGCTGAAGCCTGTGGTTAGGATCTTCCCATCTGAGAGGAACACTGCTCTCATAGGCCTGGTACCATCATGGACCTTCTCTTTCACCTAGAAGAACAATTAGAGTCAAAAGATAATGGAGCACCATTACTGCACTGTCAGGATGTGTTCATGCATGGTATACACTCGTATAACCTCTTTTGTAAACATCTGCATGCTCTGCAAATATTCAAATCACCTTGAGCACGGTGCCTCTTCGTGGGTCGATGACACGCAGGGCCTTGTCTTTGCAGACGGTGCAGACAGCACTGCCATCCTTGTTCCAGCTGACACTGTAGATCAGGTCTGGATGGGCATCACTCAGCTGGTACACGAGCTCCCCTGTCCCCACGTTCCACACACATATGACGTTATCACAGCCTGAGGAGAGAAAGAGAGAGAGGCAACATGCAATGTAGTGATGCTAGTTCATAATAGAGGAAAAATGCTCACCATTAAAGTACAAGTTTATGTTTTAATTGCATTATGTTGCACCATTTCAGCAGTAGTTCAAGGCGCTTTATAGGATTTTAAGTCTAAGTTCAGGAAGCAGGCTATTCAATCCTTTAAGTCCATGAATTCTGAGTGAAAGAACATAAAGGAGATTGGCGCCTTGTGACCTGACTGATCTGCTGGGTTTATAAAGTGCTATTAAGTGCTTTGGATACTGAGATATAAGAATGGTTCTGACAGCAACGGGAGTTTTCTGAGGACTACGGTAATGTAGTCTGAATGATTTAAGAAGCAGCAGAGAGAGGAAGCATAAAAGCAAATTTTTATAGATAAGACACAAGACATCTGAAGCCTGAGATATCTGGGAAAGTATATATATATTTACTTTACTGTAAAGATAACTCCTTTGGGCTGATTAGTATATTGACCCTTAAGCTCCCTGTTTTATAGCTATGACTGCACTGTTGTGTTTTGGCTCTTAGATCTGTTTTTCTCTCTCTCAGTATATGAATGAATGGACTTTATGTGTGTGCCTGTATGCAAATATGGGGCAAGATGGCACCTGGTTCACTGGCTAACCACATCTGCAGGCTCCTCCTTGATACCAACAGACGATATAAAGAGCAAAAATGGAGCAAAGTTCCAGAGGGGCAGGACTCATTTCCAAAACTGCCATATCTGTTATTTACCGTTCCGTGATTTTTAACATGTTCAGTGTGTAATGCTGATGCGTTACCTTTAGGAGTTTGTAGGTGTGGGCTGAAAACACATTTTCTCATTCAGCTTCTTATAAAATCCTAAGAAATTACACTATTTTCTGACATTTGAACAGTTTGGTGGTTTGAAGCGGGTGGAGCTCAGTCGTAATAAGGTGATATCATGTAGCTCTATGCACCAGTAAGGATTAAGCAACATTTGAAATACAAATCTGACAACAGTTGGTGGCTTATTTGCTTATGTTAACCAGGCCACTGTCAGTCCAATTTAACCAAACCACACCCACACAGCCCTGCAGGAGATAAGCTCATTTCTGACTGTTTTAGTTGTTGTTGATAAACATGTATTTTTCCAAACTTTAACTTTGGTTGTTATTTTTTTGTCAGAAATTTTAATGCCACAGAGAGAATACTTGAGATCTGAAGCAGGTTTTTAGGGCTTGGTATTGTTTTCCTCTGTTTATTTGAGTGAAGGTGTTTTAAGACTAAGCAGCAGCTGTATGGAAAAGTCAGACCAGCCTGTTAGTGAGGTTTTTTTTCCCCTTAATTTTATGAAGAATTACTACTTAGTTAGTTTTCTAGATTTGTCTGTTGTGTTGGTTTTGTAAATGGTAAAAACATCACTGTGGTTCGGCAATATATCTCTGTGGCCTCTTGAATAACAGAAGTAAGGCACCTACTTGTAAGTTAATTGGAAAGTGATGCAATGTAAATCATATGCACTCTCATGAGCATGCAACAAAGTCATTCAAGTTAACATAAATTTTACATAAAAGGCAACCTCAAATTGCTTGCTAATGTGCTAGGATACACATGTTGACATAGCATGTTTGCCAAATGAAACAAAATCCAAGTGTAATCATTTTTCAGGTTAATCACATTCTCCTTTAAACTTGCACTGCATGGTATGAATTGCTGAAATCCAATTCCTTGCTTGTATAATGCAGTAGTATTTGAACTGGCTGTCACTGAACACCAGCACAGTAAGATTAGAGCAGTTCTTCAACTCTCACTATTTACAAACAGGTAGCTATATGTCATTTTTCTGGCCTGCCCTTTTAGATCATCGTTTTTTTTAAATGTAAATGTATATAAAGTAAACCACAAGGACATACAGCTTAATTTGTAAACCACGCCCTCTACAGTGCACATGCAAAAAAGTAATGTCTAACCAAGCAATCTCAGTCACAGACAATCCCAGCTGTTTTTTGCAACCAATATGGGGTACCACAAAGTCCTAAATGACACTACCTGCAGTTAGTAGGATGTTGAAGGCAGTTGGGTGCCAAGCAAGGATGCCCACTCTTTTACTGTGGCCCTCCAGGGTCACAATGGCCTCAGTCATTGGACTTGTCAGGCCCCCATCTGGGATCTGCCACACCTACAAACAACAGACATTTGTTTAGGTAAAGCAGCACACACTAATTTAGAATATGTTCAATTTTCATGCCATAAAATTAGCTGACAGAATGTATTCTTAGTCAAAAGGACAGGTTTGACATTTTGTGAGACACAGTTATTCGCATTTTTGCTGAGCTTTAGATGAGACGATTGATACCACTGCCTGTACAATAAATATGAAGCTACAGCCAGGAGATGGTTAGCTTAACCTAGCATAAAGACTGGAGGCACTGGGAAGTAACTAGCCTTCTTGTAACCTCTCGTAAAACCACAAATTTTTATTTTTGGTTATTGTGCAAAATAAAAAAAACACGATATAAAACATTAAATAGTGAGTTTTAGAGGTGCAAGTAGTTAAAATTTGTTACCTTTGGACAGAGTCATGCTAGCTGTTTCTGCTCTTTGTTCAATGCTACACTAAGCTAAGCTAGTTTCTTTGCTGTAGCTTCGTATATACTGTGTAAATAACATTTCCCAAAATGTCAAACTATTCTCTGAATTTACTGAATGTGAAAGTAACGGAGCACTTCGCCTCTCTAATCTTTTCTTTTTTTAAATCTTATTAGCCAGAATGAAAAAAAGAGCCTATGAGACAGCATTCACAACACATGACAGCTCTTCAGTGACCTCATTTCGTCCTTTAAGTGAGAAGGAGCTCACTGTAGCTGTTAGTGACTTATGCTGTACAGCTGTGGTCAGGGTAACCTGTGGTATATGGGACAGCAGATAACACCAGTGGTGATAAATGTCCCACAAACCACCAGCACGCTCACGGACAAGCCTCGCGACTGTTGCGCTACCTTCACTGTGCAGTCCTCTGAGGCACTTGCAATGATATTGTCGTCATGAGGAGACCACTGGATGTCCAGCACAGGTGCAGCGTGGCCACAAACTGTCGGACAGGACTGATCGATTCTGCCGCTCTGTGAGGGAAACAAAAAGTTTGAACTGTGCTGGAGAATTTTTAACCTAATACAGAAGTGTAAGCTTTGTCTGCTGTTTGTCTTGCAACTATAAAAGTGCTGCATATGCATTAGCTGTATAGGGAACTACAAAATGCTTTTAGTAGCAGAATGGAAGATAAGAAACAAGACAGATGCTTTTAAAAATATTGATCTGGTGTTTATCTGATGCTGACTGTGATGCAGAGACAGTCAGACCTTGCTTATCGGAACAACGAGGAAGGCTCCCCCTCCGCCCGCTTCAATGATAACGGCGATGAACTTGGGGTTGACCGCGCAGAGGGGGCCGTCCCACGTCACGCGGGACACCCTGACGTCGTCGATGCAGTGCTCGGCCTTCCACGCCTGAGCAAAAACATGGCGGAATTTGCTCTGCCTGACCACTCCTCGCCGGAAAGACATATCTGTGGAGGAGAAAAACAAAAGAGCTCATTAGAAAATCTTTGTACTTATGTTGAAGCAGAGACAATTCATCAATGATCAGAAAAACTAACCAGCTTATCACTGTAACTTAAATATCTCTTTTCGACTCTGTTACAAGAAATTCTGACAGGTATTTTTCACTATTTTCTGACACTTTATTGTCTAAACAACTCATTGATTAACTGATAATGAAAATCAGCCCTATACTGAACGAACCTGAGCCAAAATAGAACATATAAGCAGCAGGTGACTTTGAAATGAGCAATTCCAAGCACAATGTATATTATTTTAGAGGTAAAATTAGTAAGAAATTAGTTTCACTTTGTTTTCTATTGTCCTTTTTACTGGGAATGGAAAAGATAGAACAATTAAATTGCATTTTTGCACATACACGCGTTCTTTTAAGGTAAACAGAAGCATTTAGAATATTCTAACACTTGTAGTAACCATAGGATGTGTAGTTGTACTTTTGAGTCTGTGTGGAGTGGGCCAAATGCTTGGCATAACCTAACTATGCATGCTTTGTTAAAATGGTGGCTTTAGTCATTTAAGACCCCTCATAAAATGACACATATGAACAATGTTGTGTCCTCCTGCGCCAATGGTCAGTTACAATCATGGTGCATCCTATTCTTCTGCAGTTTATTCAGTGAATCCCCAACATCTTTGAACTGTCAGCGTGTGTGTGTGTTGGGGGGGGGGGGGGGTCAAAACAGCAGGCAAATTCTTTCGTACTGGGAGTCTGTCCTGAAAAGTACAGTCAGGCTCCAGTGGACAAAAGGGCATGATCCGCCTGAAACCAAAACATGCTGTGGCAGTGAGGGGGAAGGGGGTTGGGCGCTCGGGAGCTGCTGAGGCAAAGGGGAGCCAGTAACTCTATATGCCATCTACCGAATGCATCACAGTTGTCAAAGCAAATTGCATGTTAGCAGGTATCCAGGCTGTAGCGGGCTATAGTTGAGCTTTGTGGGGATAAAACTGCTCCACAGCCATGCTTTGTGTTGTGTAAAGTAGAGCCCGAGACTGTAACACATCCATAGGTATGTAGGTCTGTGTTGCTACATTGTGTGCTCCGATTGTATAGTTATGTTTTGAACACCCTGTTTTATTGTTACAAGACAGCTACACAGCATTCTTACACCATTTAATTGAGAGCTCTTATTATCATCTGCACACAATAGGCCCACGAAGAAAATGTGGTTTTGCAAAGAGTAACTACCAGTTAGACAGGAACAACAAAGGACGTGTATAAACGCGTTGTTAATTTCTCAATAAGACACTGCAGTAAAACGGCAGGGTTATTATTTTCGAGTACAATAGCATACCTGGCTTTCGAGCGACCTCTCTTAATTGGAAAAAGGATCACCAAAGACTCGGGCGTGACAGGACGAGGCCAATAAAAATAATCCGCCGCCGGCAGCAGTAACTTAATCCTCTCCTGTGTCCAGGCAGGCGTTCACGTCGATTGCGCAGACCTATAACGAATCCGTCGGAAATGAAAGACCCATCCGAATTATTATCACCGCCTTTTCGGCTCTTCCCCCTCGTTGCTTTGTCAGTAATTACGCATGTGTGCCGTAGTAAAAAAGCTTGACCTGATGGAGCATGTCCCGTGCTACGTTAAATTAGTACACGGCGACGTTGAATGGAGCCCGACTCGAGGAAACGATGGTGTGGGAAGAGATGCAGACGGTACGCGTTCGTCCAAGTCTCCCTTTACAAACGACTGTTTTGGAGAGATGTGGATTGAGCAGAATCCCAGACACTTCCGCTCCTGGCAGGATATATCAGAGACACGCAGGAGTCAAGAGGGTTATCATCCAGATCCCTGTCTGCTAGACCGGATGTGGACGCGCCTGCAAAAAAAAAAAAAAACTGCCCAAGAATGAAACATTAGCTGGTTTAATGTACAACGTGAATGAACAGTTATGAATTTGTCAGTATGCGGCTTCGCCATAGTGCGCATGCGTGAAACAAGATCAGTTTGTAAGCTATATTTTTTGAAAACGTGTCGCCTTTTGCAGTGGTGCAAATGTAACAAAGTAGCCCGTACTGACTACAATTATTCAACAGCTTTAGTTACTAGTTACTTGATAGATTAAGATGTATGCATAAAAAACACGGCAAACATTTAAAATATGATGCTTTATTAAATTAAACTACCCAACAGTAAATACAAGGACAACTGAAAAGATTAGTTAGTTACTTCTTTCAGATTTTTTACAACTAAGAAAAAAAAAGTGATTAATCGAGAATAATCAGCAATTTGCTGATTAATATACAATGAAAATAATCATTTGTGGCAGTTTAACTAGCTCCACTTCAACCAACAACATTTAAATCCTGCTCTCACATTAATGCATCACTAATCTAATGATATGCTATATTACAGTATAAAGGGCCTTCTGCTTTAGATAAACTATTATTTATTACTTTTACCTGGGCAACTTTTTCAATGCAGGACTTTTACTTGTAATGAAGTTTTTTTTTTTTTTTTTTTTTTTTTACAGTATAATAGTACTTTCATATAAGTAAAGGACCTGAGTAATTCCTCCTCCACTGGACCGTAAAATCAGAATCTGAATTTATTGCAAAGTAAGTTTACGAGGAATTCTTCTTGGTATATTGCTACCAAAGCAGTGACAAAACTTAAATAAGTAAAGTAAACTTTATTTAGAAGAGCATGTTTGACTCAGACTTCCACTGATTCCAAAGGGGGATGTGGGTAATAAGCATCAAAGGAGCATGGCTCTAGTCAATAAGGGGAATTTTTGAACTGGGTCGGAGCTTATTCCGGGGTGAGAGGACAAATAGAGACAAATAACCATTTACATTCTCATTCACACCTAAGGGCAATTTAGTTAACCTAACCTGCACGTCTTTGGACTACGTCTGTATCGGGGTTCGAACCCTAAAGCTACCTGCTTGCCGCCCCCAAAAAGAAAATATTGATAATAATTTAAAATAAATAAATAAATCAGGGAAGAGGATCACCATCGTGTGTATAGTAATAACATATTCAATTTTAAAGCGATATATTTTTTTATTTTCATGATCAGCACCTTATCATTATTCTTGTATTGCAACGAAAAGTAGAGTAAAAAGTCCTGGACGTGTTGAACTCGTTGTAGTCCTCTGGCGCCACTCAGTGGTTAATATGGGACATGGCAGGCTCATTAAGTACGCCACATGAAGCTTTTCTGTAAAGTTAAGAGTGTTGTTCGCAGGGGGCAATTAAATGTGCACAAATATAAATCATTTGATAGTACTCAGACAATATTGTTTGTTTAGAGTACTTTAAATAATTTCCTGTGGCACTAGTGCAACAGGTGGCTCCGTGGCGCAATGGATAGCGCATTGGACTTCTAGGCATAGATGAAGTGATTCAAAGGTTGTGGGTTCGAGTCCCACCGGAGTCGCACTTTTTGTAGGCTGCTTTTTTTTTGAATGAGTGTGACAACAACAGGATTTCAGCTGAGAAACTTGGTTTTCATCCATTCTTTTTTAGTAAATACTCGCGATAAAAAAAACATACAAACAACGGCAAGATAAACAACTACAAGTAAACAAGCCGTTATCTGTAGTGAATGCAAAGTAAAACTGACCGACAATTTTAGTTTATATTCATGTGCGCATGAGTGATAAATCTATTGCAACGTAATGAAGCTAACATCGGCTAAACTAGCCGGATAGTAGTGAAGAATAAAGTAAATATGTCAAGTTAGCAAAGTTAGCAATATAAAAGCAAAGTGGGTTTCCTATATTCTTCAAATAAAACATTTTCTTAAGACAAAAATAATGGACCGTACCAGCGTAACAGTGATATCATTGATTTCCAAATAATCTACTATAAAAGAACACGTAAACGGTATATATAAATGTAGTACAGAGTATATATTTGGTGTTTTATGTGGTAATGTACTATTACTTTGAAGGTATAAACGCCAGCCAAGCGTTGACATTGGTTAACATGACGCCACTAGGAAAACAATGTTAGCTAGCTGTGTGTTTCTAGACGGGACCAAGTGGTGTTGCACCGGGTGTAACCAACGAGCTAACGATAGGCTAGTTAGATGTAGCTAGCTAGCTTTAGGTTCTTGTCGGCGTACGCAGCTGTAGAATGAACATTATACACACGATTATTGAGGGATACAAATGAAACTCGTTGGCGTCACTTTATTTTACGGTCGCACTACTGTTGTCGTCGACATCTCCCGTTTATTTGTTTTCATCATTAGCTGTCCCGTCTCGATCAGTTAGCTAGTTAGCCTCTTCAGCTAGGGACAGTAGTGTATGGGTGTCAAACTTAGCCGTGACTTCACCGGGTGTCTGGTTGCCTGATCTCACATTTCGGACACGTCAAGGTAAACATTCAGCCATCGGCGAGTTTGCAAGCTAGCTTGTGAGCTAATGGTTGTTTAGCGGCATATGTTGCTTGCACCGCACTGCAAATATGCACACGTCAGCGGGTAAACTTCGAGCAAACATGTCAGCTGATGATTCTTCACTTTAGCTCATGTTCTCACAGTAATGAGCTATATAAGCTATTATTACCGTGACTCCCACTTAGCCTTACTGCAGCTAACCATGGCTAGTTTCTGTTGTCAAGCTCGTTATGAGCATAATCAAATTTATGCAATTAACACCTGGTTTTCTTTGTTGTATTGACTAGACAACTGTCACATTTCCCCAAGAAGACCATTATAATGACAGTTCCTAAGATATCAATATCCGTGTAAATTGATTATATTTGTTATATAAGCAAGTAAGAAGACATAATTACTCTGAGATGATATAATGATAAGTCAGGTTCTCTTTTATGAACATCCGCTTTAGGTTTAAACACTGGGTTTGTCGGTAAAATGGGTCAGAAGTCAATCTGTATTGATTCTATAGTTAAACTTTGGCCTGTCATACCACGCTGAAAGATCAATGCCAGCCACATACAATGCGGCATATCGATGTTGTCAAACACGTTGAGATGGTTTAGTATAAGAATAGGAATGTGACTCATGCATATTTTCATTTCCGTTATCAGTTGATCTGCCGAGCATTTTCTTGGTTAATTGTCTGACTCACAAAATGTCAGAAAACAGGGCAAAATGCCTATTGCAAAACCTATTGCACAAAGCCCAAGTTGACGTATTAAAATGTTTTTCTTGTCCAACCAACAGTCTAAAATCCAACAATATTAAGTTTGATATCATTGAAGATTAAGAAAATCTGTCATTTTTTCTCCATTTGAGAAGCTGGAATCAGTGAATTTGTGACATTTCAGCATATAAATTGACACTATAGTTCTGTCATCAAAATTGTTTATTATTAATTAAATTTTATTGTCCAGCTATCAATTAGTAAAAAAAAGCCATTTAGCTCTATATGAAAGCCTAAGCCTTTTCAAAAATTCTATCATTTCTAACTTTGATTTTCCCTGTAAGGTTCCTCAAATCCGTATCTTGATTTTGGGGGCTGTGATGTCGGAGCCCAAGACCCCCACTCCAACCCCAGCTGGCGATACATACAAAGGATGGGTGTTCAAGTGGACAAATTACATCAAGGGTTATCAGCGGAGGTGGTTTGTCCTGAGCAATGGGCTGTTGTCATACTACAGGTGAGCTTTCCTGCAGAATATTGATAATAAAAGGGAGGTATATAGCCTTGATGATGTCATTAGAGAAATCCCTTAGCACTGATCTCTAGTAACTACTGTTTAACTACACTCAACAAGCTGTTGATCACATGTGAAGTGAATGAATAATACATGTCTTTTAAAGTAAATGTCTTTGCTGTAATCTTTGTATATGTAGAACAATAATAGAACTGGGTGTTATAGCTCTTATATAAATAGGCAAATAGCTTCCATTGTAGCTACAGTTTTTTGTTTTTTTTTTACATTTTCACCAAAAACTCAAAATTTCTCTGGTCATCAGGACCCAGGCAGAGATGGGCCACACATGTCGAGGCACAATCAACTTGGCCACAGCAACTATCACTGTGGATGACGCCTGCAACTTTGTCATCTCAAATGGCGGGGCACAGACGTACCACCTGAAGGCCAGCTGTGAAGTGGAACGTCAGCGCTGGATTACTGCCCTCGAGCTGGCCAAAGCAAAGGCGGCACGCATGCAGGCTGAGTCAGGTAAAATCACACAAACATTGGGGGGGGGGGGGCGCAGAGGGAAAAAATTAAAAATATTTGTGGTTCTTGCCCTGTGAATCTTTTAAAATGCAGAGCTGTAAGGGTAGCAGGTGTTTTAAAAAAAAAAGTCCTTTAAGCTGATTTCCTTTCCCACTACTCTTGTTTTCACTATTAACAGATGACTCTGGGGACGACTTCTCGCCATCATCTGCGCCGGTGGTGCCCGGACAAGGCGGCGGGTCGCAGAATTCGGAGGTCCAGTCTGCTCTCAGAACACTAGGCAGCAAGGTGGAGGATCTCAGCACATGCAACGACCTGATCTCAAAGCATGGCTCTGCCCTCCAGAGGTCAGGCTTTAACAGTCTATTGCTCTGCTTTCGCTTTAGTCCTGAAGCCCATAAGGATGAACATGTTTCACACGCCTCCTCTGTCTTTAAATAGACACAAAGATGCCAAAACACCCGAACGTGAAACACGCACGTACTGACATTTGCTAAAACATGATGAGCCACTTTGAAAACAAGTTCTAAGGTCCAGAGTGTCATATCAAGATCCTGTTGCTTTGATGTTCATATGCTCAGTTTAGGTGTGGCGTTGCACCTATTGCAACAGAAGTATGCAGATGAACAGATGAACAGACAATATAGCATGAGTTGTAATAATAAACACACTGAATCAGAGGCTCATAGTCTTTTATTATGTAGACTATTTGTATGTACATTACATTGATTTGTAATGTCTCTATTGTTGTTTTGTGTACACTGAGCTATGTCTCCTGTTGTAACATTCTTTTACTCATCTTTTGTTCACCTAACCCTTTATTCTTTTGTTAAGCACCTTGTAACTGAGGTTTTTATTGCCACTATACAAATAAATTGTGACACACCTACTTTTACTTAACTTTTACTTTACTCCTGCGCTCTAAATTGATGATATATTGTCCCAACTGTTAATCCATGTTGTACATTTTAATGTTCATTTCAGATCTTTATCAGAACTGGACAGTTTGCGTCTGACTGGAGAGGCTGGGGATAAGATTCGTCAGGTCACAGAGAGGGCCACGCTGTTCCGCATCACCTCTAATGCCATGATTAATGTAAGTGTTGTAACATGTAACATGTAAGCATGTTTATACTTGTTTTTTTGATGTTTAATGTATCAGTGCAAGTGTGCGTGCGTTTAAATTAATCAGGTTATTTCCTCTAGGCTGACCTTGTTTGAGCATCCGTGCAGTCCAAATTAACTGGTTGCAAAAATTGAATTTTGAGTTCCAGCACATCTCTGGTTGATGTTTTTTTCATGTTTTGCCCCTCAGGCGTGCAGAGACTTCCTCGCTCTGGCTCAGGCCCACAGTAAGCGCTGGCAGAAGGCCCTGCAGGCGGAGCGGGAGCAGAGGGTGAGGCTGGAGGAGACGTTAGAGCAACTGGCCAAGCAGCACAATCACCTGGAGCGAGCTTTCAGAGGAGCCGCACAGGCTAACGCTACAGCAGACAATAAAAGTAAGACGTGACACTGACCACTTCCTGAAATAAAATTCACAACTCATTTCCCTGAATGTCCCTCTTCTTCTCTGCTCACATCACACCATTATTTTTATTTTACTTTTTAATGAACAAATCTCTATTAAACCATTATCAGTTACTTCAGGTGTTACTGTTGCCTACAAAAACGGTTTTAGACATTTTCTTTTCACCTGTTTAGAGTTTTTAGAGTCATATAAAATCTTTTGATAAATTAAAAGAAAAAAATACGAACGAAAAGTCTGAAAACTAAAGTAAATATTTTTATTCACTGTGATAGTCACTTGAAAATACCAAAGATCAGTTGTAAAGAGTTGTGTGCGTGCTGTGATGAACTAAATGGCAAACATTTTATTTAATTAAGGAAATAATTACATAATTGCATTTGCATTGTGAGTTGCAATGCACTGACAACTGTTGGCAGTAATAGGGCTCTCTTTGTTGAGGAGAAAATCCTTTCATGACACATTAAATAATGGCTGGTAAATATGTTGACATTTGTTTCCTGTTGAGGTGCTGCTGGGCCTGGGAAAGGTGAAGCCAGTGATGAGGACGATGACAATGAATTTTTTGATGCCATGGAAGAGGCACCTGAGTTTATCACTGTGCCTGCTGACCCGCAGTTTCACAAGTCAGTATATCCTCGTTTGATACGCACGTAGTTACACATGAAGAAATTTTATACTGTGTGAATTTCCCCGAGCTTTTCTAGTTTATTTATTTTAGCCAGTTCCTTGTACAACATGCAGTCACAAGGTGTATTAAAGTCACACTGTTTGTTTTCTTCAAACTCGTGTCTTAGATTTATTTGCTTAGTATCATTTTCTTGTGCCTTACACTGGCTGTTTATTTAGGCAGAAACCTTTCAGACACTGACAGAATCTCTTTGTTTTAATCTCTCACAGACGGTCGAGCAGTAACATCAGTGGTTTCAACAGTGAAATGTGCCCTGATGATCAGTCGGTACGTCTCAAAGGATTGGTTCACCCCATTAACCCCCATTGTTTCATCATTTATGATAATACAATACAGTACTTTATTATAAAGCTGAAGCCTGGTGGTAAGATTTTGTAACACTAATGGTGGATTTCTCATTATCAAAGTAAATGTGTGTATAAAGCTTTGTCATTCTCAGAGGCTTTAATGCTGGTTATTGACAGAGCTTTCTGTTTTTAGCTTAATGAGGAGCCTCTTGCGATGAACCAGGAGTCCCCGTCTCAGGAGCTGGTGCCCTTGAAGAAGAGGCGGACACGCATCCCAGACAAACCCAATTATTCGCTCAACCTGTGGAGTATCATGAAGAACTGCATTGGCAAAGAGCTGTCCAAGATCCCGATGCCTGTGAGTATTTGTGCAGAAGTTACTCAATATCCAGTCTGAGTCACAGAATGTGTGTTTCCTGACATGGCCATTAAAGGCGTCAGGAAGTTTCACCTCCTCTTCTGCCGCTTCTGCGCTTTGTTTGTGTGCTTTCAGGGAAAACACATTCATTTAAACACGGTAAACACGGTGTGATAAGGTTACATTAGTACGTCATAGACTCCTGGCACTAGTCTGCGCCCATCATGTGGGTTTAACTAAAACACAGACTCAGTACTGCAAACATAAAGGGTCATGTCTGCAACACTGGCTCTTCTGCATTTTTTAAGAGCCATCTATGGTTAAAATAACTCTATTGTCAGATTTACAAAGGAATCAGTCATCAAGTTTCATTTGCGTATTTAGAAAACCTCACAGACATTCTGCAGATATATTTCTGTGATCTCTATTTTAGGCTTGTTTATTTAGCAGTGATTTGCTTGTTTCCAGAGTAATCTGATCTTGCATGCACATGACTCGATCAGCTGTGAACAGCTGTCTCAGAATAGCAGAAATGCCAAACTGGGTTTGGAGTAATTTTGAAACTATCACTATTACACTGTATTTTACACTGTAAAATGTCTTGAGCAGTATGTCTCTTGGCAACAATAGAAATCTAAGTTCCATATCATAATTATTTGTGTACATAATGTCTAAATGATCTTAATAATTACTATACTATACTGACATAATGTTATCTGATCTGTTTCAAACTCCAAATATATTGACAGCACCTCAAAAATCCAGTATTGGTGAGGCTATAATATTAAATTCACTCACTCTCCTCCCTCCATTTTTCTTTTGATAAAAAGTTTCAACACACTAAAATATATATATAATATGTCCTGAGGTTCTCATGTCATCCTATAAGCTGATTCAAATGTTGGCTATCACATGTTATGAAGGTTTTTGACCGAAAGAAGAACTACATATAAACTCTTCCTAGTATTATACCTCAGCTGGTCTCTCTCTGCTACACTCAATTGCCTGTTAGTAGTCGGAGCAGCCTGGGCTTTTAGACGTGTTTACACAGGAAGTACTGTTAAATACTAAACTATAATTGTAATATTTAATCATTTAAGTGATTTTAAATGGCCCTTTTCTAAATATGTCCTTTTTTTGTGATAGGTAATGTAAAGTAGCATCTTAATCTGTCCATTTTATTGTTAGTAGGAAGAAATAGAGTAGTTGATATTTTATTCATAGTCGAGTCTTGACATGTTTTAACAATTTTTAATAAATTCCTGAAGCAGGTCACACATGGTCACTTGATAAAATATTGATTGCAAACACTAATTCACGCCCTGATGATTCTGCTCTCTGTAGGTGAACTTCAACGAGCCAATTTCGATGCTGCAGCGGCTGTCGGAGGACCTCGAGTACCACGAGCTGCTGGACAAGGCCGCCAAGTGCCAGAGCTCCCTGGAGCAGATGTGCTACGTGGCCGCCTTCTCCGTGTCCTCCTACTCGACCACCGTCTACCGCACGGGCAAGCCCTTCAACCCTCTGCTGGGAGAGACGTACGAGCTGGACCGGCGGAGAGAGAGCGGCTACCGCTCTCTCTGTGAGCAGGTGAGAGAGAATGAAGGAAATGCAGAGGGATGGAGGCCTTCCAACAGGGAACTAAAACTAAACAAAGAGTGGGTGCCAGGAAGGATGACTTGTATAATCCTGCTGATTCAGCATTTTGAGAGCTTTTTGCTTCCTTTTTTGTTCTGGGAAGGTTGTGCGTGTCACAGGGAGCATTCATGAAAGTTAACTAATATAACCATGAACAGAAGTATAGTCAGTTTAAACATAATTAAGGGTTGAATGAGTGCTGGTGGTCATAATGTTATATATTTATTATATAATTGTTTACAATATTTATGAATTCTTTTGGAGACCACAGGTGTTGACAGTTTGGACACATAATACTAAAACTAATCTGAAAGCCCCAGTAGTGACATTTTTGATATAAAAGACAACATACTAAAAAGGAATATTTTAGGAAAATTTATTTTTTGTTTGGGATATACTGTAGCATGGAAAATTGTCTTTTTATGTGAACTGAAGGACCATTTATTTACAAGGTGGGGAAAAAACAAGAAATGTTCAGAGGAGATACTGGAAAGGATTTATGGAGGAGAGAAAACACAGGCTTATGGTTGGAAAATTAGAATGGTAGAGAGAGAGGTTTGTGTTCCTGAAGAATAAGAAAATATATCCAGTGCAATAAATAATCCAATAAATTGTGCTTTCAGGCAGCAAATCCAGTGATCAGGCAGCTGTGGAGAAAGCTGTATTTAGAGTATGAGCTTTTATATATATATATATATGTGTATATATATATGTGTATATATATATGTATATATATATATATATATATATATATATATATATATATATATATATATATATATATATATACTAGTTCAATTCAGTCACAAAGGCTTCAAATGGGATTGTACAAGTGGGTGAAACTATTAAATCCTATTGTAGATGAGTAGTATAAATGGATTTGAGATTTGCAGCAGGGATTTTCATGCAGCGCTGTGTCAAATCAGGGTTTTTGCATACAAGGTCAATGTAACAATAAATAATTATTAGGGAGTTCACAAACCTACGAAACAATAGCGCACTACATTTTGATGCCTTAAGTTATGTTTTTAAAAAAAAATCAAATTATAGGCGTCACAGAGTCTATACCTCTTTCCCAGGTGAGTCACCACCCCCCTGCGGCAGCGCATCATGTGATTTCGGATCGCGGCTGGACCCTGAGGCAGGAAATCACTGTTGCCAGCAAGTTCAGGGGCAAATATCTCTCTATTATGCCCCTAGGTAAGAGACAGCCTAGTTCAAAACATATCAAGCATGCCGTGCAGTCTATTGGTGACATAGATTTAAGGTGCGATATGAACATGCACAGCACACAAGCAGTGATTAGAACTTTCAGGGATCAGTGAGCAAAGCTTAAGGAATGTATCAGTCACACCTTGGTTTAATAGGAGGTTATCAGAGGCTATTGAGTGACAAACAAAATATTTGTTTTGTTGATGAGATGCTTTTTTGTCTGCATTTCCTCTTTCTATGCAGGCACAATTCACGCCATCTTTGAGAAGGGCAACAATCACTACACGTGGAAGAAAGTTACCACCACAGTGCACAACATCATTGTGGGGAAGCTGTGGATCGATCAGGTGAGACTGAGAGTTAAAGCGAGATCAGACTGACTGATCAGAATTAATGGCAGGATCCTTGGTTGAGTTGCAGCACCGTGCATTTTCAACAATGTCAGTAATACTGAGAAGACAGAAATGGGAAATCACATCAACCTGGATGTTGAAGTTACATGTGCATGTTGTCTGTGCCTTAGATTGATAAGACACAGACAGTTGTTAGTGAACAGCAGTGGGTGGTATAGATAAGATCTTGTACCACGTATATAGAAATCTATATTGCAGTTTATTATGGAGATCTTCTGCAGTAAATTTCCAGGAAATTCAACTGAAAAACATTTTACAGATAAAATAATAAACAAAAATATCAGTTTTTTGATTAAATTAGCGAAGTATACCCCACACAGATCAAGTTGTTCCCCCACACTGATGTGACCTGAATCGAAACATTTCCTGCTTCACGATCATGCAGCTAGAGTATGATCAGTCATGTGATAGGAGGGGCAAAACCTCTGACATTTTAACAGATTTACTGTAGATGTATTTCTTTCCTTGTCCTAAAGAGACATTGGTTTGCTCTGTGCAACCCAGTAAAAACAAAACACAGACACAGTCCACCAAGACATGACATCTGGTAGTAGATCAACTTGAATACCATATTTTAATACACTTTGCATGTCCCTGAACTTTTGCATATTTACATATGAGTGTGCATAAAATTTAGTTAGTTAGTTTCCTCACGTGATATTTTTATACACTGGATAATTGCACAGTGCACCTCAAACCAGGTCATACACTCCAGACTTTTAATACTCATACTGTATTATGACAATTTATCCTTTTTATTCCTCTTTTTCTGTTTTATTTTGACTCTTACTCTAGCTATTATTGATCATACAGAATCCATTGCGAACCACGCACAATCCCATCAGCACAGACCTGCTAATGCCTCACGTTACATTATCATCATATTGCCTAACCCTAAAGTGAAATTAAAGCTTTTATTCAATTGAACGTGATATTATCCACCACCACAGTGATTTGCCTCAAACTCTCTTTCTCTTTCAGTCTGGAGAGATAGACGTAGTGAACCACACCACTGGAGACCGCTGCCATCTGAAGTTTGCTCCTTACAGCTACTTCTCCAGAGATGTGGCCAGGAAGGTGACAGATTTGATTCTGCTGTTTCTCTGTACAGTTTTTGGGAAAACAACAAGTTTTCAGTTTATACTCAATAAACCCTGTCCATTGCAATACACCAGAAACTCTCTGTTCTGGTGCCTCTTGTTTTCCCACACAGCTTTGTTTTGTTCCATTGTTACTGTTGCTGTTTTTCTTTGCTTTTATAGTGCCTCCACTTCTATTGTCTCCAATTGTCTCCTTGAGTGTGTGTGTTTTATTTTTTTTAATATACTTGTAGGGTAATGAAGATCTGACCAGAATACACTTGTATTTTACACTTAGAATATACTTAAAATGCTTCATGGGTCATGACACTGTACTCCTCTGTTAACACCGTCTATCTCCCATCTCCCATCTTCAGGTGACAGGTGTGGTGATGGACAAAGACGGCAAAGCCCACTACGTGCTGTCGGGGACGTGGGATGAGAAGATGGAGTTCTCCAGAGTGATGCAGAGCAGCCGCGGCGGTGAGAACGGAACCGAGGGCAAACAGAAGACGGTTTACCAAACACTCAAAGCTAGAGAAGTCTGGAGGCGGAATCCATTACCGTAAGTACTATAACTCCATGGAAAGGTGTGTCACGTACACAGTCTAAAGATAACAATCACCTAAGTCGGTCCTTGGCAGCTCAGCCAAGTGCGCTAACATGTTTTCTGCATGTACAGTATATTGTTTGTCACTTAATTGGAACTGGATTGGACTGGTTGCACTTGTGTTGACATTTCTCGTCAAGCATGACTCACACATTAAATTATGAAGACGCATGATAATCCTTATAATGTGACAGAAAAGAGCGATTTATTTATCTTTACCTCCTCACAAAAAACTAATCACAAAATATATCGGGCAGCTTAAATCACCTGAAGAAGACCATGGTTTTCACATTCAACATAAATAGCTTTTGATTTAAAGTGCGGTCACTGCACATCTCTGTTTGTCCACAGTGAGGGAGCAGAGACTATGTACTATTTCACCGCCTTGGCGCTGACCCTAAACGAGCCCGAGGAGGGCATAGCGCCCACTGACAGCCGGCGTCGGCCTGACCAGCGCCTGATGGAAGACGGCCGCTGGGACGAGGCCAACGCTGAGAAGCAGCGGCTGGAGGAGAAGCAGCGCAGCGCCCGGCGGGAAAGAGAGCGGGAGGCCGCCAGCCAACGCACCTCTAGCCAGTCAGAAGAAGGTGAGTCAAGTGTGTCTTAATGCTTTACTTGTTCTGTATTCCTCTCTACCTTGCATGGGGAAAATCTTGGAATTTAAAGGGTAAAAAAAAAAAAAAAAATCTCTGTGATCCCCTTTTCTCTTCCAAAAGCTGTCGATGAGGATTCTCTTACTGATCCCTCCTTAAAAAGCAAGTATTCCTCTTTTTGTCTTCTCCTGTCACCTCCTTGTCCTTGAATTCCTACTATAATCATCCATCTAGATTGTTTTCTTTCAGCTTTTTTGGTAACACAGTTGCTCTCTCTTTTCAGGTGCACCTCATGACAACTACCAGGCACTTTGGTTTGAGCGCTGCGAGGACCGGATCACAGGTGAGCCGGTCCATATCTATAAGGGAGGCTACTGGGAAGCTAAGGAACGTGGCAGCTGGGACGGCTGCCCTGACATATTTTGACCTTGGCATTGACTGCAAAGTGCCCTGAAGAGACTGATCCATCATGGCTGCCTGGTGGACAGCTACCACAAAGGCCTGCTCGTCCCCTGTTTGGACGGCCGCTTCCGTCCAGTGGCTCTCTGTTCTAAGAGATCTCCAGGACGGTCACTGCCGTCTGATCTAGAGGAAGCAAGGATTTTCCCCTCTGGCCTCCCTCATCCCTATTTCGGTTCCTGTTTCCTTGAGTCTTAGCACCTACCCCCACCCCTCCCCCCCCGTTGCTGTCACATCTGAGAGGACTGGAATGATTATTTACCGTGCTGCTTTGACTCGGGTCTGAGGCTAAGCATAAGGGGGAGGAAATGAAATGGGCAGTGCTTCCAAATCTGTAGTAGATCATTCTTTTAATCTCTCTGCTCAAGTCTGTTCAGTCTCTGAGATCAGGAACAGAAGAGGTTTTACGCTGATAACACCCTGTGAGATAATGTAGTGTTCATATTGTCATCCACAGCATTGTGTGCTTTGGTAATAACTCTAAAAAAAAAAAAAGGGGGTAAGACCTGGTTAATATATAGATTTATATATACATATGATTAAAATAATTTCATTAAAATGTTGACTGGTGGCCTTCAAGATGTTAGCGAGGATTTCTTGTTTATCTCTCTGATTTAGTGTCTTAATGTAATGAAGTGAAGGTTCCAGTGTACTTGTGTGTATGACTGCATATCTGCTCTTCCATCACTTTACACTGCAACTGTGCAGTAAAAAAAAAGAAGAAGAAATGATTGTCCAGAAAACTGGTTGACCCTCTACACTGTCATGTTTTATAGCTAGAAGGGATTTTTTTTTTCTTTACCGAGACTTGGTGGAAATTATGATGGTGGAAATTGTGACGTGGGTACAAGGCCTAAAACATTGTTTCTCTTCGCCTTAGAAACGAGCAACCTGCTCTCACTTGTATTTACATCACACGTTAGTGGATATGGTGTGGACAATTATCACTGGTTTCTTGTACAAACGTTAAAACTTTGAAGAAATAGTTGGAAAAAGACTACAAAGCTGCAAAATTGCAAAAAAGTTTGTTCCAGTGCTGAGGAAATCTCACATTAGTGCAGTTTTATTCAATAACAATTAATGTAATGACCTTTTTTCACAGCGTTGGAATAATGTTTAGCCATTTTGCAAATTAAGTGAATGGTAACTAAGTTACATTGCAGTAAAATATGTTTTTAAAAAGTGTGGGATACTTGGTGTGATTTTTTTTTCTTTTTTTTGACAGTAACAGATAAATGAGCAAAGAAAACAATGAAAAAGTAAATGCAGTGGTGAAAGTAAATGTCACACCTTCATGTATCTGCTGAAGAGTTCATACATATGCAAGTACATTCTGACACCAAAAACATGGAATATAATGTGTGTGTGCATTTCATAATTTTGTTTGTAAGTGTACTTAAAAATGAAGAATAAAGAAACAAAGAATTTAAAAGCATTGCAAATAACTATGATTTTATAAATGTATAGAAATTCATATTATAGTACTGACAACTGTAAAGTAGGTTTTTTTTCTTGTATTTTTGGTTCCTCATATTATTGGGAGAGGACTGTCTTCATTTTCAGCAAAAAAGGGAGTTTCCGTACTTGACTGAGAGGGGAGACATGACATTGTTCAGTATTTTGTATTAACAAAGAAAAAGAATCTGTAATAAACAAATGCTGTGATGTCAAACAAGTAGCTTTTCACACTGTTCTTCAGTATCATTTGTTCCATTGTTTCCATTAGATATTAAAAAGGGAACTCAATTGCCTCTAATAGTCTAGATATACTGGTACTGATGTGTATGTTGACAGTTAAATAACAAGAAGCTGCAGCACAGAAATGTCCAAGTTAAGTCAAAACTTTGATTTGTCCAGTACTTTGATTTATGACCAGATACTTAGAAAACCAGCCCTATCAGCCTCAGCTGTACTTTATTAACTGTAGCACTAAATTAGCATGCTAACACATTAGCTACGATGGTGTACATGGTGAACATATCTGCTTAACATCAGGATGTTAGTATGTTGGTATTTGCATCAACTCAAAGCATCTGTGCCTAAGAGCTGCTAGCATTACTGCTAGCTCTCTTGTTCAACAGTAAAATAATGAAGTCATTTAAGGCCTCTTTAACATGAGCATTTGTATGTTGTAAAGAAAAAAATTAAAAGAATATTGGCTGATATGTTGATATAGGTGCAGATCTTTAAAATCCAGTATGGGTAAGGCTACTGTAAAAAACAGTAAGTAATAAATAAAACACAGTAAAAGAACAACAACTACAAACAAAAACAAATGGAATAAGTTGTTCTGTAAAAATAGGTATTTAGATGAGATTTATCAGCCATTTTCACTTATCCTGAAGCATTTAAACGTAAGTCAGTGTTCTCTTTAAATCACCAGCTGGTTCACATGTTATTTTCCCTGAGAGACGAGCTGTTTCTTCCACTGTGCGCATCGCAGGCGCCTCTCCTGCTGTGTCATGCCAGCAGATTTATTTTTAGTCAATTTTGTGAAAGGCAGACTGGAACCTACCATCCTATACATGGGGCAGAGAGAAACGGGGAGTTGGGGAAAGCTGGGGAGGGGCTTACGGTTCGGCTGACCTCATAGCTGTTGGGACCAAAGGAAGCAATCGATGCACCACATCACTCTCAGGACACGCCCTGCCTACGGTACAGTGTGGTACAGTGCAGTGCAGTGGACAAGAGGTGGCAGAGGGACGGTGAGAGTTTGCATAACAGGCAGCTACAGCCTGTCCAGAGGGAGGGATGGGAATGCTGAATCAGTGAAACTGCATGAAAGCCTGGGAGAGGGTGGAAGAGGGTAAACGCCAGGGGGAGAGGGAAGAGAAAGGTAACGGGGGCCAGGGTAGATTGGGTAAGATGCACAGTATGACGCCTCGTCATTCATTTCATCTCTTATTTGTGAATGTGGAGCTGACAGTTCGCCCTGTTTTACCTCAGGCTTTCCTCCTCAGTTAAGAGACTTTAAACAGACTTTAAATCTCAGTGCTGCTTTAGAGTGCAGTGCATTTGTAGGGTTTAAAGCCGGAACTGCCCCTTTACAGTTCAGCAAGCCAGAACAGCGAGGTAAGGTTTCACAAATCAATGTCTGCTTGATGTTGCAGTGTTGTCTACAATGTACTCAGTGACATCAGCACTGGTGTAACTGAGACCTCCCACTGAGTGAAACAAGAGGGAATCAAATTTGTGCTTTGACATCATTTGATATTGATGTGAACTGAATAAAAATAGATTCAAATATTGTATTAACAGGGAAAATGCAACTCAATCTGTGCATGTGATGTGCTCAAAACTGGATGCTTAATACTGTATAATGAATGAGGGCTAAAGCACATCCTAGACTAGTTGCAAACTTCTTCAATTTCTTGCACTTTCCCTCCCTCCTGTATCTCTGCCTGCTCTCAGTCTGATGGAAGTAGACGAGGTGGTGTGTTTACCAAGGTTGTCCCGAGTCGCCGTGTGCGGCGGTACCCATGGCAACGAACTGTCTGGGGTGTACTTGGTGAGAGAGCTGCTTAAAGAGGAGAAGAAGGTGAAAGAGAAGGGAAAGGACGAAGAGGAGCCCGTGGCGGTTCTGATGGTGCTGTCGAACCCACGGGCCATGCAGCAGTGCCGCAGATATGTCGACACCGACCTGAACCGCTGCTTCACCCACGCCACCCTCAAGTAAGGAGGCAGTGAGGGGGGGTGATGATGCTCACGGTCAACAGTTCTGATGGTGATGAGTTGTCTTTTTTTTTTTTTTTTTTTAAATCTCTGTCTCTCCCAGTGGTCCCATGTCAGATACAGTCCCCTATGAGATGATCAGGGCCAGAGAGCTGAACGCGATGCTGGGTCCCAAAGGCAGTCCCGCGGCGGTGGATCTGGTTTGTGACCTACACAACACCACTGCCAATATGGGCCTGTGCTTCATCGCGTACTCTGACTGCGACTGGATTTGCCTGCACATATTCAGACACCTTCAGGCAAGTTATTGCACACAGAAATCAAACTGATTCCCCCCTGCATATTTGAGAAACTCCAGAGTCTGGTACATTGAGAAATCTGAGGTTAAGTCTGACATGTCGTTTTCAGAGGCAGATGCCAGACATACCAATGAGGTACATCCATTTTGATGTCTCCAGTAAAGAATCATATTCACTTGATTCAGTGGGAAAACACGGCTTCGGTGAGAGTTTCATTTCTACTAGAAACTGCTTTTTCAGAGGATAGGAAGGCTGGATTATTTCTGATGTTTGCTGTTTAAAATCGATTTTCGTGCAGCTATGGAGATCGGGCCTCAGCCCCACGGTGTGGTGAGGTCAAACATCTACACAGCGATGAAAGTTGGCGTGCAGCACATGCTCGACTGGGTCCGTTTCTTCAACTCAGGTACAATTAAACACAGGTTACGGGTTGGAGTATTTTTTGCTTTGATACACGACTCCAAAATATCTTTGTGCTTCCTTTACGCCCTCATTGAACTTCTTTAGGCTGTAGTTTGTTCTGCTTTTATCTCCAGGTACTATTTTTGAAGGTGGATTTGTGGATGTGTTCACCATGGTTAAACACATTGACTACCCAAGAGACAGCGAGACTCACAACATCACAGCAGCCATTCATCCTCAACTCCAGGTACAGTCTGAAACGTATTTCTAGCTTCAATATATAATGAAGACGTTGCGCTTTGTCAGATTTAAATGCTACTGAGCCCAAGTAATGTACATTTTAATTAACCAGGAAGTGGAAAAAAACCCAACAAAGATAGAAGATAAACTGCCTTACAATAAAATACAGAACAGTTTTAATTACATAAAGACATGACCACAAAAGAAGCAAGGCCTTTTGTAATGCTATTGAGCCCAGTTATGTCAGTTAGTCAGAGAGTAGATAAAATAAACTAAAAATTAACATAAACTACCTAACAATGAAGTTTAACAACTTTAATTACATCTAAATGTGACCATAAAAGAAACAAGGCCTTTTGTCCAAATAAAAATAATCAACCTTTGTTTAAAGGTGCTATATACAAAGCCTGGATGAATTGCATCTAATGTGTGACCTCATCTGCTGTTCATACAACATTAAAGACATACAAAGGATGAGTTATGACACAGGGTGGGGCCTCCTCTTGTAAAATGGCTCCATACCAAAGAGCAGTCATGACGTCCACAGCATGGTTTTCATACCATTATAAATCTACCATTATTAAAGGCTGGTAATCACCTTTGTTAGTTGAAGGCATCCAGTAAATGTCCTTTACCAGAAACTCATCATCAGTATCTTGCAGGCCTGTAATTCCAAAACCTATGTTGACTGGAATTGACTGGAAGAGTTGTTTAGTCAGTGCACAGCAGGTTAGATCAACATATATGTCAAGTTTCTAACGTTTCTAATAATAAATGAATATTTACTGGGGTTTAAACTGAGCTTTTCTTTCAAGAAAACTCCTATTTCATCCACAGTTGATGCCAAATTACACAATTCTTTCCATGAAACGTCCTTGAAAATTATTAGGATGTGGAAGTTAAATAAATGTAAATGTTTTTCTGTTGCCCAAAGTACAAATGTCCAATGATGGTGCAATATTATTACTGAAAGTGCAGTGTACTGGTTACCATGTTACAAAGTCCAAGAACAGAAATTTTCTGCATGAACTGAATAAGAAAATTAAAAACAATTTAACTGAGTGAAGGAATGATCATACTGCAAATGTGATAACATCTGCAGCATGATCAGACAGATATAAAAACAGGTGAGTTGAGTTTATAGTATTTGATTATAGTCCCTGATAATAGTGCTTTGTCACCATTGGTAACTGGCGTGACAAACAGGCTCTCTATAAATAACCAGCATTGAGATTTTCACAAAGACGTTTCTATTGAAACTGCCTGATAGGTGCTGATTGAGATCTCCAGCAATTTCTAAGACTTTACGTTAGAGGTTTTTGGCAGGAGTGTGCACATTCAAAGGTGTTAGTCACTACACGCAACCACAAAGCACCTCAAAGCCACTAACTAATGAATGTTAGTCATGGCATGTTTTCAAATCCATTTTCAGACGTTAGGGAAGAGCAATACCAAAAAAAATTGTTGTTGTTCTTTGTGAAAAAAATCTGATTGGCCAGTTTTTGTTCAATTGAAACGTTTGAGGTGTTTTGAAAGTCATATAACCTGACTAAACATGGAATGAAAAATCCTTCAGAGTGCCTTTTTGAATGGAAAGAAGCGCTGATTCACAAAGTCAAACTACAAAATAAAGTGTGTGTGTGTATGTTTTATATATATATATGTGTGTGTATATATATATATATATATAGAGAGAGAGAGAGAGAGAGAGAGAGACCATTATTTCCAACAAATACATAAATAAACAGCAATGCATACTGTCAGCACTAACATAAAGTTTTGGACTTTCTTGAAGCCATAGTTTATGGATAGAAACAAGCAAGGTAAGCATAAAACGCAGAGCACAAAGGTTAAATTAATGGTTTGACATTGTGGAGGAGAATTACTTGCTCTCTTGTCATGAGTTAGAGGCAAGGGTTGATACAACTCTCAGGTCTGTGTGTTAAGTATGCACAATTAGCCTAGTTTGCTTAGCTGAGCATAAAGACAGGAGATGGGGGTACCTAACTTGTTTCTGTTCACAGGTCAAAAATCCACCAACTAGCTAAGTGTTGACCTGAAATCCTTTTAAAACTGTTCTTTCAATCGTTCAGTAGTTTTTGTGAGGCTACGGCCTCTTGGGAACTATTATTAGCTGTCCAGCTGCTTTGAAACCTCACATACAAAAGTGGAGATTGCCTTCCAAATGTTTAAAGTTGGCAGGTGTAGCTCATTACCAATTAGCCTAATTGCCTGCTTTTCCTCGCAGGACCGAGACTTCTGCCTGCTCCACCCTGGAGACGCGCTGTTCCAGACTTTCTCAGGTGAAACAGTGAGGTATAAAGGCAACGAACCTCTTTATCCTTTCTTTATCAATGAATGTGCCTATTACGAGAAGGGCATCGCTCTCTCCCTGGCGAGAAAGAAGCACGTGATGATTCCCTCAATCCGCGTGCGGACAGGGCAGGAGCAACAAGCTAACGAGCAGGGATTTGCGTCAGAGGAAGAGGAGTGAGGATGGGCTTTTAAAAACCTGATGAGACTGATGTGACCATGAAATAAATTTTCTTTTTTTAAAAAGCTTTTATTGAAATGACAGCAGTTGCTTGGAACACGCACCAATGCATGTGTATGTTTGCATACACTCACACACAATATTTAAAGTGTACAGTTACCGACCGTTTCGGCTCACAGCTGGAGAATGGACAACACATTCACTGTAGATTCACAAAAGCACAGTCATACAGTTGCTATATCTACGCTACTGTGGATTCAGGGATTTAGCAATTTCTTGTATTTAAAGGCTGAATATGTCACATACAAGCTGATTCATTGGACCACATAGTGCATCTTTTCACAGACATTCGTAAATTTCATGTAACCTTGTGAGTGTTGTTAATATTTATGAAGACATATAGCATGGTTTTAAGGGTAATAATGGTGTTTCTTTTCTAAAGGTTTTTGTTATTGAGACATTTACATTGTCAAAAAATAGAAATTCACTACCAAGCACTACAGCAATATTCAGGATATGTTCAAAAAATAATTTAAGTGCAAAGGAATACTGTAGCTTATCGTAATATGGCCATTAAAGTACATTCATAATGCCTAAAAGGGAAAAACCTATTTCCCTTGAATCCTGTTGATTGAGTTCATTTGTTTGTTTTTTTCCATGATGGTGATAGCAAAAAAGGAATTAATAAAAAAAAATCAAGGATGAAATATAAATCAAATAAATAATAATAAACACATAATAAATTCACAAAAAAGGACATGGAAACAATTTATATGAGCATATGAGGTAAAGAATAAACACTAAATGTTGAAGAGGCGCCACTATGTTGAATACATGATGAGTTTTATCATCATTACTACAAAAGTCTACAAAATCAGTCAAAACATTAAAAATATGCTTAAAAATAGCAAACAAAACAATATACAACAGTATGAACTTATTAATTGCCATAAATAAATATCACTTAAGTTTAAAAAAGAAGGGTGGATGTCAAAAGTCAATCGTTTGTAACAATGGAAACATAAATACAATAATAGTCTCTCTTATTGTACTCCCCAGTGATGCTCACATTCCCAGACTATGTTTTGAAGCAGAAAGTAAAAGGCTGATTACACAACAGCAAACCCCTGTTAAAATAAATGTCTTGCGTTTTTGTCTTGGTGCACAAACATACTTCGGGTGCGTCCTGGGCACCTGTATATTATTAGTGCCAGGTGTTTTTTTAAGCACAACAAAGGGGAAGTGTCACCACACCCAGCTGTCATAAGGTGTGGCAGAAGTTCGACAACACTTGAAAATTTCAACCACATGAAGTGAGGACAGCAGCTGGTATGTTCCAATGCCATACCGCATACTTAACATTGCATACACACAGTACATTACGCACCACCGTATGTACTACATAGGATACTGGAATGGCAGCTCTAAATCACACAAGATGCATGCTGATGGATGTCAATCTGAGACGTTCAAACACACCTGCCAATTAAAGAGCTGTGTTTCTCCAAAAATGTAAAACTTAGTTTTGGTTTTCCAAGAAAAATCTACAAGTGTCCACAATTTGTTTTAATTTTTTTTTTAACCCTCTGTTAGTATCTTCTGTTTGTTGGCAACAAAGACTCAGAATACTCAAAATACCTCAGGTGGATTTAGTATGCATGCTGACATCTTTATGTACTTGAGGGGAAATTCCTGTTTATTACAATGTGGTTCTTGCTCAGGTTGTTTTGGAATTTGGATCAATGATTTCTATCTAACATTGTGCAGGGAATAATAAGAGCACAGCAACATCCCTCCAACCAAATCTGACAGGGCAAGAAAGAAGAGGGTAAAACTGAAAGGGAGCACATATTAAATGTCTCATTGCACATGACAATTACATGAGCAACTACAATAAGTACAACAGGTCTAAGTTGAACCTGTTTGGATCACAATAATAATCAGTTGCCCTCATTCTTTCATTCAAATGAGTCTGTATAACCTGGATATTTGTTTAAAACTTGTTAGATCATGTTGACTTTGTGTGTTTCTTGCCCTGTCAAACTTGCTTTTATGATGCGGCTGAATGTTTTTCCTGGATGTCTGCAACTAACCTAGTGAGCGCAATTTCATTGTTACCTGATTATTATTAGAAATAATGGCTGAAACTACGATAATAGACCACAATTATCCTTGAATTTAGCTATTTGTGAATGTGATTGCACTATATATTGGGCTGACTTAATGTGTAGTATGAAACTGGGACACAGCAAATGCTTTTCAGCTTGGTTTTATGTTACTCTGAACTAAACATATGCTGTACTCTACACATCTTTCTGGTTGACCTTTTTCAAACCAATTTCATAACCCCTAGAGAGATAAAAATCAAATCTTTTAATGCAGCAGATAGGGTCATTACTATAGAGTACATGCACTTTAATCCATCGGAGGGCAAAACGCACAGATTAACCCACATCCCGTTTCTCTGAGATCATTATTAAATGTGTCTTGGTGTCAGAGTGGGGTGTGATGTTTTAAACAGGGCAGAGATCTCGGTCTCTACGCCACCCGGTATGCAGTCATGCGGTAGTAGTTCTGACTGTGGCTGCGTGCTGCCCACACCAGCAGCGCGGCGGCCATCATGTGGAGCGGCGAGGAAATGAGGGCCAAGTAGAGGGACCAGCCCAGAGAGCCGTCCACCTTATCAGGCAGCATCGACACCCTGTGGAGCAGGTCCATCCCTGCCAGGTAGCAGCACACTGTGGCTAAGGTGCAGAGACCTGCAGGGCACAGGATGAGGGGGGAATAAGGATTCAGCTGAAACCTAGCTAACCAGGTCTCAAGTGGGTGTTAAGGTAGAAAGTTTTGTGCTTGACATTTCATATAAATACATTTTTGAAAATGTCAAACAGAAATACACTCGTCCTACTACAGTTTATTTTCAAGGTGTTAATATGGAAAAGTCCTCTCTGCAGAGGATATTTTGACTTGTCATACAGGGAAAATCACAGGTTACTAATAACATTAAAGATGACTTTTATAGTTAAGTGTCCCAGTAAACCATGACAGTATGACAATAAGCCAGAATGCACAGTATCAGGTTCCTGAAACTGAAGCAGCCTTTAATTACACTGTTCATGCTACAGACAGGTAATCCCAGTTTTTCCTGACACAGACAGGTGATAACATGAGACTCAAGTTCCACTTGACAATCATTGACTTATAAATTATTATTAAAGTGATCTAATGCTGTTGAAAATCAAAAAATTGCTGTTGTGTACGTCTTCTACTAAATCTCCTTTCTGGTTTGTGTAATGTTGCATTGTTTTAGTGCTCACAGTGCTGAGTTGATGGTCATTCATTGCTGATTAAAAAGTCATGAAACCTGCATTAATAGATTTGTTGGCCACCTAGGAGCAGTGCAACAAGTGGTACATTTTTTATTGTTTTTATTGTATTCTTTTTATTATAACCCTATACAATTAGCATGGTGGATATGTTAGCAAACAAAACCTGTTTTGTCATGAGACATGTTTCTGGCCACCTGACTTTTGATTCACCTGAATTGTGAATCCAATACTCACTCCCTTTTAAACTCTGATATAGTCTCTACCAACTCCTGAGAGAAATGGCCTTTAGCTAATGATCACTCCACTACGTTCACCAGCTACTTGCTAACTGTGTTGGTCTGCCGTGTGGTGCTGGGCAGGACAATCAGTTTTTCAAAGCTTCTTCGCTGCCTTGCTGCACTTGGATTTGTGGCCTTTACTCTTTTAAATAAGAAATAACTTGCAATGACTTGTTATGGTAAGACACACCCTGCAACCTGTGAACCATAAGTATTATAGTGAAAATATTAAAGTTAGGGTGTGATCAAGCTTGTTGACTTAATCAAATTGTCGAGTGGCAAAGTGACTAAGGATGACTTGTACCATGTACTGTAATTATGTAGCTAAAAGATTTTCAGTCTACTGATGGCAGTGTTGGTCTTCTCCAGTCTGGACTAAAATATCTCAGCAACTATTGGAAGAATTACTGTAAAATCAGACATTCATGGTCCCCAGATAATGAAGCCAAAGGACTTTAGTGATCCTCTGACTTTCAGTCTTGCAGCAGCATCTGGTAAAATTCTCATTAGTCTAATATTTAGGTTTATTACTAAACACTGGCAAAAAACTAATGATATTCCCATCCCTGAACACTATACCTGCTTAACATCTGCATATTAGCATTATCATTGTGATGTGTTAGCATGCTGACTTCAGCATTTAACTCAAAGCACAACTTCACAGTGCTGGTGAATCCACCTTATGAATTTAGGGAAATAATATTTAAGATACAGTCTTTCCACAGTTTTGAAATTGTGAACATGTTTTTTTGTTGCTAATATTACCTTTAGAGACTTGGAAATGGACATAAACTCAAGCCCAAGTGACTTGGACTTCAACACTAATAGCACAATTGCAACTTTCGGTTTTCCAATGCAAGTCAAGATAAACAATTTAACTCAAGCTTTTAATTCATGACTCTTAATTAGCTTTAGAGATGTATATGGTGAAAATATGTCAGTTACAAGTAAGCAGTGGAATACGTCTTACCAGCTAGCAGGTGAAGTACTCCAATGCCAAGGGTGGGGGTGAGGCTTCGGCAGAGGCAGGCACAGAACCCAGTCAGGCCTGCCAACACCACCAGGCCCAGGGATACCAGGGGCAGCAAGAACTGGCACCGCCACAGGTCTAGACATGCAAACACAGGAAGGAATGAGTCAGTGGTCATTACAGTAACTGAGGCCTTCATTTACCCACCTTTTTTTGAAAGATGGAAGACAGTGCCCTGGTTGCAGGCAATGTATTATTCAGGATTACATATTGGTCATAATTAATGCACTACCCAGAGAAGAGGCTGAATCTGGTGCAAGTTTACAGCTTACAGCATCATGCAATTTCTACAGTTTAACTGTGGAGAAACTGAACTTACAGGTGCGCAGCATGTCCTCTCCACTGTTGTGGTTTCCTGGTTCTTTGTACTTTGGAGTGAACTGCTGAGGTAGAGTGAAGCTTCGACACTCCAGCACCATCTTGGCATCTGAAAGAGGTTACTGAGTTATAGAACCAGTGTCTGGGCATGTTTTAGACAGTTTGCTGCAAATTGCACATATATATTAGTAAGTTTTTAAATGTTGAAACTGGTTGATTTTAACTTAGGCAGATGAATAAAATCAACTTGTAGAGACCTAGTATGTTTGGATGTATGGCTTAAAATAAACAAAAATGTTTTTTACTCAAAATCTAAATTATTACATTTGTTAAAACACGGGCCAACTCAGCTAACAGCATAAAAATGTATTTATTTCTGTGGATCATTTACCATCACAAGCCGTCAAAGGCGTAGCAAAACAAAAAGTATTGTAACAAAAATAGTTTGTGCATCTACTAACTAAAGAGATCATGGGCATGGCCAGATTTAAATAAACTACTGGTGGGTCCTGGGGCAACATCTTTTTTTTCATTTGGCCACTACTGACCCCCCAGTATACATAGCTGTCATTTCCCCTTGACACAGAGAAACAAACTACTCTATATACTACTCTACAGCTGAAATGATTCAAAGATTCACTGCAGGTTCTCAAATGTGAATATTTGCCCATTTCTATGACGATAAACTCAACTTCTCTTGGTTTTGACTAATAGGCAGAAAAAAGGAATCTATTAAGTTAGGCTTCTGGGAACAATGAGGGAATTTTCCCTCTATTTTCTGAACAATCAATTGATTACTAAAGAAAATAACTGCCAGCCCTAATGATAGGGAAAGCAGTTGTTGATTGCAGCTTTATAGTACTCCTATGATGGAGTAATAATGCCATGCCCAAGATTTTCTGTGTTTTGACTGATGAACAAATAAACTCAACAAAACAATTAAGGGGCAAGGACACAGGATCCCTCCTCGAGACCAGGTCCGTTAGGATGGAGGGTGGAGGATGGAGGACCCATCATAGTTACTTAGTGGAAATTGCTAGCAAATTTGCAATGATTCAAATTATGTAGACAGAAATTATAAGGAGTAGGGATGGGATGATTTTATCGTCCATCGCGATAAAAACAAACAAACAAACAAACAAACAAACAAAAATTGATCATAGTGAATTTCCGTCACACCATAATCGTGAATGAGAATAATCGTTAATATCCTCACGAGTAACTAAAGAAGCTGTCTAGCTTACCAACATACAGTCCTGTGTTGATTTATTTTTAACTGCCACAACAGGAAGCCTGTATCTTTCCAGTTATTCCAAAATACTAAGTCTGTCACCGTGACTGAAGGCTCAGTTAGCCCGTTGGAGCCCCCGGAAAATTAAGTTAAAGGTGTGGAAATACTGTGGTTTTCAAAACAAAGGACTCCAGGTAAAATAAACTAAGGTTACTGTCAGTTACTGAACATAGTAAGTGTTGGTTTAGTTATATTAACGCTGAAGTTTATGTAAATGTTTGGTACATTATGATGCTGTTTTGGTCACCAGTGAATGAAGCTATATAGCTAACGTTAGCCAGCTAACGTTAGCTATATAGCTGAACAGCTAATAGCTAATTTACTAGTTTTTCCTTTAACGTTATTCGTCATTAATTTGGCCACAGCCTATAAGAAACAATTCGAATTAATTAGAATTCATTTTATTTGACAGAAAATTCATCTTCTTATTTGACGTAGGCTAGCCTATTGTAAAATGAAGTATAAAGTTGCTATTTTTAATTTTCCCATTTGTTTCTTACCAAAATGTAAAGTGATTTCAGTGTTTTAAGAGTTTAAAGCATATTTCCATTATTATCGCAATAATATCGTTAATTGTAGTTATTTTGGCCAGGATAATCTGGGACATGACATTTTCATATCGTCCCATGCCTAAGACTAAACCTGTAGTTTCTTGGGCCCTTAGGGCACTTGTCCACTTTCCCTGGTTGTTAATCCAGCATTAGTCATGAGAGAGATCAGGATCTGGGTGGTTTACCACCTCTTTCTCAACTATTTGGGTCAAACCCACGAAAATTAAATTTGTCTGGGACTTTCAGAAAAGCAGAGGTTATTATTAGGTGATCCTCTGAGTTTTAGATAGCTGGGTTTTTATTTTCAAGAAACTTAAGAAACTTTTGCAAACTTAAATGCGTAGCTCTGTGATACAAGAGAGGCACAAACTGGGGCCACCTGTAATCAAAGGGTGATAAATTCCTGCATGACAATGAGCCACACCTGGTATCATTTACAAACAAGGTGGGGCTCGTAGTCAGACGGCAGCTCTATAGTGTGAAGCTTCAGAGACATAAACTACTGACTCACTTGTCTGTAGGAGTGACACCGTACACTGCAGGTGAGGTCAGTTATATAAACATACCTGGCTCCTTGTACCAATGACCGTTTGTGGGAACGAGCACACACCGCCACCAGAGGCCCACAGTTCCGTTGAGGCGGAACAAGGTGTCGCTGTATGTTTTCTCATCAAACTCCCCGTCCATGAACTCCTCGTACAGGGAGCGCAGTTCGGACACGTTGGCCTCCCCGCGCACGGTAGGGCTGCTGTACTGGTACCAGTGCTGCGTCCCGATGGCCACTGACAGATAGACGGTGGCCAGTATGCTTAGCACACAGGCGATGACCAGAGCCGTGGCGTAGCGGTTGTCAACCATTGTTCACCGACCCAGAGGCACGTCAGAGGGGATTAAGTTGATGCCAGTGGTCGAGTTGTTGTCGCGCATCAATATGATCAATCTGCGATGCTTCCAGTCACCCGCTCTTAACCAAGCCACCGCGACATCGTCAAGTCTGATAAAGATGCTGTGCAATAGCCAACGACCGGGTTTTATTTCAGTGACTGATACTCATCCTCCTCAGTGCTTAACGGTCATCGTCAGCAGCTGTGCAGCCTGGCTTGGATACGCCATCTGTTCCCTTGTCCCACTTCCACAGATGGTGGGTGGCCCGACGCTGCGACAGATATCACACAGATAGACCGCAATAACAACCTCTAGTCTTCGGCAAAGAATTTAAAAACAGACCCGTATTATCACAAACGTTATGTCAGAGGCAGCATCTGCAAATGCAAACTACATGGGGTCTGTTTTGGACGGCAGGGTGATGCCGGGTGCACCCAGGATGGTAGCAGTTGTAAACACACTAATCCATGTGTTTTCCTGTTCCGGTTCAGCTGATCAGCAGATATAAAAATAGACTAACCTTTTCCCATCTAGTACGCTTGTGTATCTCTATGAAGTCCACGTCACTGAGAAAGCAGTGAAATAAAATTAATGCCGAAACATAGCACTTTTTGGGGCAAGATGAGCAATGCAGCAGCAATATAAAAAATAAGTGTTCAATGAATTACTTCAGTATATAAATAGTAAATTGTTTATTCATCTGCCGAATAAGTTTTTGGCCTTGCAAAAATTAAGTAAAAAAAAAAAAACCCAATAGTTGAGAGAATTGTTTCAGCTCTAGGTGTGCTTTTTCTAGGTGCCTGTAACATTTGGTGCTATCTGTACTGATAACGGATATTTGAAAACAAATTCTGGCAATCATCATTATTATCATTATTCATTTGAGACCTTGGTCAAACGTGCAACCTATACTGAATTTACGCAATTTGACAAGCAGCAGGGTCACCATTTCCATGACACTGAAAAAAGAAAATGTCACTCTCTTCATCTCACAAATGAATTCATAAGAAAAAAAGCACAGCTTTGTTCAATTTTTCATATTCTATATATTAAAATTATTAGGCTAGTTATATTGCATATGAATAACACTTCCCACCACAAAGTCCTAAATATTGTTTTAAAACCTGTATATGTGTATGAAACATTAAATTCTTCATTCACTTATTTTCTTGTGTTGGGTTTAAATAGTTTAATATTGAATGTAAATATCAAACAAGCCAATTAAATTGCCATGAGTTATTTTTTAACAATAAAACTCCCCCAGGTTATTAAAACTCCCAGAGAATATGCATGGATCAGTTATAGCTACAGTGGTTTTCTTGTTAAAGCCTTACTTTGTCTGGTATAACTAGTATCAAATGTTAGGTAACTTAATGCAGCTGTATAACAAACGATTGGATTTGTTCGCTGTTATGACTCCTGCTTGTGATACTGCTATGCCATTATCCAGTGATTGCCATAAGAAAATAGAGATGTAATCAACTGGCAGTCTTTGTTGTCTGTAAACATCACTGCTCATTTCATTTCAAACTCCTGACCTTTAAAATACCCCGATCCACTTTTTCTTTACCCACCAGAATTGTAAAACATCACACAAGAGACAATGTACATTTTCCAAAGATTATGTATTCTGATCATTGTAAAGTTTCTGTCAGAAATTGTAAAAACGACAAGAAATCTCACAGAATACAGCTATGCATGATTACATAAATACACTTTGTATAAATAAGAATAGTGACAGTGTATTGTTTTTACATAAATATCATGACATTTGATAAAACTATATGGGGTTGGAGTGTGAAGCCCACTATGACCTGCATGTGTTCCTTCATTTAAGACACTTACTCCCTTTTCAGTGTGCTCTCAGTGCAGATGCTGTGTCACATTTGGCTATGCTATGCTAGCAAATGACACCTTAACATTAATACAGACTACAGAAAGGTTTAAAAAAAGTTGAAGTAAAACAACTAAATTTTTAAGAATATTTGGCTTGTACAAATTACAAAATATGTATTTTTGGTTAGAAGACTAACTCCACAGAAAGAACAGTCTGACATTAGCATTCAGTTTTCACTACCTGCCTGTCAAAATACAGCTACAGCTGCAATCAGATAAGGGAGAGCATGATTTTACAGTTTTCTTTTCCAGTGTGGCTCGTTTTACTTGTCTGGCAAACAGGACTAATCAAAACAGCATTAGTAGTCATCACTAAGTTAAATATTGCTATAGCACAGTGCTCAGTGAACCAAGATACATGTGTACATTAACAGTGTGGCAGTGCAATTATTTTCTAACATCCCAGGGCTTAATAGATAGTGTTGTTATGCTGTTTGACTTATTATTCTTTTGCATATTCAGTGGACTAAGAGCTTACAATTGGCTGTGTCATTCTTTCCTGAATCCTGACGTTCCCTCACAGAAGTGCGTTTAGTTCAACAAACATACCTAATCCACTACCATTACTGTGTCTAATCAGTATACAGTTGAATTTGGTGGTGAGCTCATCCAAATCCTTACAACACATAAAACAATCATGACATTTTTTATTTTTTTTCTTACTGACATAAAAGTCCTTTTTCATACCAGAGATGGCGGCCATGTTGTAAAGGCAATTCTAAGGAAAATCAGCACAGATGCTATTGCTGGCTTGACAGTAGCCATGACAACAGCACTAGGCAGGATGCAGTAAAGAGACTGATCTTGTGGCTTACTCCACTTGAAGCTGTAAATGAGGAGAAAAGTGATCAAAACTTTAGTTAATACTGTATATGATTGTGCAACTTTTGACATTTCTGATCAAGTATCACTGAGTATTTCTTACATGTGTCATTCACGATGATGGAGCTGCCTTCAATGTCGAAGCCAGTGACGTTTGCATTGATCAAAACACTTGCAATCTGAGTGTTATTAGGAGCAAGTGTGCTTATGAAGCCAAGGTCCATTGTGGTAATGACTGATCCATTACTATAGAGGGAGTAACAAAAGGTATTGTATGAAATGTGAGATTTTGCTTCTCTTAAAGTATGTGGTTTAACAAAAGTACGAATGCCACATTCAAGGACCTGAGGAAGAATTCCGCTTTCATTTTGGTTCAAGCTGTGGAGACAAAAGAAAAAAAAAGAAAAAAGAATTGTATTCAAGCAGTTTGTATTTGTTTTTGTTTTTTTGCCTGGTGCAGTTTTACCTGTGTGGATCTGAATATGCTACCTTTTTATGTACATTTGTAGACTATCTAGGAAGCATCTTGTTTGTATAATTTATGTGTCTTATCTGTTATTTGTAGTGCACAAAACAAAAAATGACCAAGAGACAGACAGAAAAAGGAGGATAAAAATGATGGGTCCTAATGCAGTATTTGTTTTTTCGGGTTCTCTTTCCTGGTGGGGAAATCGAGGAATTTGCCAGGACCATCCATCACACCAAGCATCTCACAAGCTGTGTTTGAATTGTACATACTACCCAGTTCTGTTGTATATGATGTAAGTATGCCAGGTAGACAAACCTTAGTGCTTAATGCTTCTTCTAATTTCTTGGCACTTATCAAGGTCGTATCAAGATGAGGAGCAGTCTATCTCAGCAAATTCAAATTCTTATTGAAGATTTTATCAACTTCCTTTTATTCTTTTATTCTAAAGATGATATAGCTCACCACCATCCAAAATGAAGAATAATTGGCATAACTTGTTCGACTTTTTTGTTTTCAGTAATATCGTTTTAAACTTTTGGTGATAGCTTGAGTCTCTCTGATAAAATAATACAATACAACAAGGTGTACCCACAGGTCTTGTTCTAAGGTTGACTTTTACTTGACCCTTTATCATGGAGCTCGGTTTTAAGCAGCTGATGATGATGGATTTGCCAGATCACTTGTAAATGTGTGCAAAACAGATCTGAAAACCACCCTTCTTGTTGTGAGTGCTAGAGTTGTAGGTGCAGCAGTTGTAGGTTTGGAAGTTGTAGGTGCAGCAGTTGTAGGTTTGGAAGTTGTAGGTGCAGCAGTTGTAGGTTTGGAAGTTGTAGGTGCAGCAGTTGTAGATTTGGAAGTTGTAGGTGCAGCAGTTGTAGAATTGGCAGTTGTAGGTGCAGCAGTTGTAGAATTGGCAGTTGTAGAATTGGCAGTTGCAGGTGCAGCAGTTGTTGTTGTAAGCGGACTTGCTGTAAAACAACAAATAAAAAATGGTTCTGACATTACTTAAGTGAAAAATCTCATATTTGATAATAAATATAAATAATTAGAAAAAACAAGCATTTTAGCTACACACAAGGCAGCATAGAGAATATCTGATTCTCCCACACGTGGCACTGCTGAATTGATAGATTGAACTTTGTAACGCTAAAAATGTGAAAATTGTGTTAATAAATAGTCTATGTTCTCTTCTATACCTAAATTTCTTGAGTACTTGCGTAACTTCATTGTTTAACTGAAAACAGACACTGTATTTACTATTTTAGTATTACTTACATGTTACTTTGATTGTGTTGGGATTAAAGGTCACGTTGAAGCTATTGGAATTATTTGCAGCTTGTACTAAGGTTTTAGCAACTTCACTCTCCTGTGGGAGGTCTGTAGTGTTGGTAGTTGGATTGAAGACGACCCCCATAACTGCTTGAGTAACATTTGCTCTTATTCTAGATTGAGGAACAGCCCTGTATCAAAAAACAAATGAGATAAGCATCAAATAGCAATATGAGACAATTATGTAAACTTGTGGGAGATACACAATACTATAAACAAAGCAAGTTACTGATTCTGCATATGAAGCAAAATAGGAGAACCAGTGTTGGAAAAATGTTTTTACCTGAACTCCTTCACCTGGCAGCCCTTAAACTGACCACGAAAACTTGCTCTGTATATGTTATTACACTGCAAAAAGAAAGGAAAATTTAGAACTTGGAAGCTTTAAAGCACATTCATAATATTAATTTTGTTTTAAGGATATTTTGCTGTAATTAACTGTCAACCCGAGAGAGTCAGAGAAAAATATATGGAGTTTGAAATTTTACTACTGCTCCAACAACTCGCTTTTCAAGATTCGAATCGTTGGACTATTGCGGTTGGAGAGCATTTGTAAAAGGCTCCTCTGGCAAGTCCGCTGAGACAGTATAAACAGGATCAGCTGTTGGTAGTTGTTGCAGTTGTAGTGGTGGAGCAGCAGTTGTAGTGGTGGGAGCAGCTGTGGTAGTTGTGGGAGCAGCAGATGTAGTTGTTGCAGCTGCTGTGCTGTGGGAGCAGCAGTTGGAGTTGTTGCAGCAGCTGTGGCAGTTGTGGAAGCAGAAGATGTAGTTGTGGCAGCAGTTGCTGTAGTTGTGGGGCAGTAGTTGCAGTTGACGCAGCAGCTGTTGTAGTTGTGGGAGCAGAAGATGTGGTTGTGGGAGCAGCTGCTGTAGTTGTTGGAGCAGCTGTTGTTGTTGTGGGAGCAGCTGTTGTTGTTGGACCAGTTGTTGTAGTTGCTAGAGCAGCCGTTGTTGTTGTCGTGGGAGCAGCTGTTGTTGTTGTGAGCAGTCGTTGTGTATTTTGGATTGTTGTTGTTGTGGGAGCAGATGTTGCAGTTGTTGTAATGTGCTCGTTGAACAGGTGTTGTTGTGGGGAGCAGCTGTTGTAGTTGGTTCGATGCGAGGTGTTGTTGTGGGAGCTAGTGTTGTTGTGGGGAGCAGCTGTTGTAGTTGTTGTAGCAGCTGTTGTAGTTGTTGGCGCAGGCGTTGTTGTGGGAGCAGCCGTTATGGTTGTGGGAGCAGGTGTTGTTGTGGGGAGGTGTTGTAGTTGTTGTAGCAGCTGTTGTAGTTGTTGGCGAGGCGTTGTTGTGGGAGCACGTTGTGGTTGTGGGAGCAGGTGTTGTTGTTGGCGCAGGTTGTAGTTGTTGGAGCACCTGTTGTTGTTGTTGGAACAGGTGTTGTTGTGGGAGCAGCTGTTGTAGTTGTCGGCGCAGGTGTTGTTGTGGGAGCAGCTGTTGTAGTTGTCGGGCGAGGTGTTGTTGTGGAGCAGCCGTTGGTGGTTGTCTGGAGCAGGCGTTGTTGTGTTGTCGTCGGCTGTGGAGCAGCCGCCGCAGCTTCGTCAAGTGTTGTCGTCAGTATTGCCGATATAAGTGCCGTCAGGACAGGTGCTGTTGCTTGCTGGCGCAGCCGTCAGCTTCGCTGGCTTATATGTCAGGCTGCTGTTGCTCGCCGTAGCTTGCTCGAGTTATGGGCTGCCGTGGCTGTTCGCCGCAGCTGCTGGTTATGCGCTGCTGTGACAGGTGCCGTGGTCAGGAGCAGGTGTTGTTGTTGTGGTAGCAGCCGTTGTAGTTGTGGGAGCAGTTGTTGTTGTTGTTGGAGCAATTGTTGTTGTTGGTGTAGCTGTTGCTGTAGGTGTTGTAGTTGTTGGAGCAGGTGTTGTTGTGAACAGCTGTTGTAGTTGTCGGGCGCGAGGTGTTGTTGTTGGAGCGGCTGTTGTGGTTGTGGGAGCAGCTGTTGGTTGGTGTTGACAGCTGTTGTGGTTGTTGGAGCAGCTGTTGTAGTTGTTGGAGCAGCTGTTGTGTTGTTGAATTGTTGAGTTGTGACAGCCGCTGTAGTTGTTGTGGAGCAGGTGTTGTTGTGAGCAGCTGTTGTCATTGTAGCAGCAGCCGTTGTAGTTGTTGGAGCAACAGTTGTTGTTGCTGTGGCAGTAACAGTTGTTGGCAGGTGTTGTGGAAGTTGTGGGAGCAGCTGTTGTTGTTGGAACAGGTGTTGTTTGTGGGAGCAGCCGTTGGAGTTGTTGGAGAGCAGGTGTTGTTGTGGGAGCAGCTGTTGTGGTTGTGGGAGCAGCTGTTGTAGTTGTTGGAGCAGGTGTTGTTGTGGGAGCAGTTGTGGTTGTGGGAGAAGATGTTGTAGTTGGAGCAGCTGTTGTAGTTGTTGGCGCAGGCATTGTTGTGGAGCAGCCGTTGTGGTTGTGGAAGGTGCTGTTGTTGTGGGAGCAGGTGTTGTTGTGGGAGCAGCTGTTGTAGTTATGGGAGCAGATGTTGTTGTTGTTGTTGGAGCAATTGTTGCTTGTTGGTGTAGCTGTTGGTGTAGGTGTTGTAGTTGTTGGAGCAGGTGTTGTTGTGAAACGAAATACAGAAGGTTTCATTATAAGTGTTGTTGTTGGAGCCACTGTTGTAGTTGTTGGCACAGCTGTTGTTGTTGTTGGAGCAGCTGTTGTGGTGATTGCAGGGACTGTTGTGGTTGTGGGAGCAGCCGTTGTGGTTGTGGGGGCAGCCGTGGTGTTGTTGGTGAAGCTGTTGTAGTTGTTGGAGCAGCTGTTGTATGGTGGTAGCAGCCGCTGTGGTTGTGGTTGCGGTGCTGTTGTGGTTGGTGCGCCGCCGTTGTTGGGTGCAGCTGTTGTAGTTGTTGGCGCAGGTGTTGTAGTTGTTGTAGCAGCTGTTGTAGTTGTTTGAGCAGGGGTTGTTGTGGGAGCAGCTGTTGTAGTTGTTGGTGCAGGTGTTGTGGGGGAAGGTGTTGTGGTTGTGGGAGCAGGTGTTGTTGTTGTGGGAGCAGCCGTTGTAGTTGTGGGAGCAGTTGTTGTTGTTGGGAGCAATTGTTGTTGTTGGTGGTGCAGGTGCCATTGCTGACAGCAGCCGCTGTGAACAGCTCGCCGTAGCTGGGTCGGCGCAGGCGCTGTTGCTGGTTTGCCGTGGCTGTGGTTGCGCCGTTGCTGTTGCCGTGGTTGCCCGCGCCTGCTGGCTGCTGCCTGTAGCTGTCGACAGCCAAGCCGTAGCTATGGAGGTGCTGCCGTGAGCGTTTCGCTGTAGCTGCTCCTGGAGCAAAGTGCCAGGTACAGCCGTTGTGGCTGTGGCTTGCGCTGCTGTAGCTGCTCGGAGCAGCTGTCAGGCTGTGGGACAGCCGCCAGGCTACAGCAGCTGTAGCTGTGGGAGCAGCCTGCTGTTGCTGAACAGTGCCATGCGTGGGAGCAGCCGCCAGCTGGCTCTGGAGCAGCTGTCAGGAGCAGCCGTCGTGGCTGTGGGAGCAGGTGTTGTTGCAGGTGCTGTGGGAGCAGCTGCAGTAGTTGCTCGGGATGCCCATCGGTTGTCGTCAGAAATATGGATTATATGTCAGGTTGTGACAGCCTGTCAGGATTGTGAGTTATAACAGAGCTGTTGTGGAAAGAAATTGCCTGTGTCGCTGGCTTGAGCACTGTCAGAGTTCAGTGGGAGTTATATGTCAGTTGTGATTGTCAGGAAATGGCTGATTGCACTGTCAGTAGCCTGTTGCGCTTGTTCGTCAGAAATAGCTGGATACAGGTCATTGTGTATTGCTGCGTCAGCCTGTGGTCGCCTGCCTGGTTGGTCGTCCGCACTGGCTGGATTATGCGTCATAGCCTGTCATGTTGCTCATGTCTGGGTCTGACATGCCCAAATGCCCAGTCACTGGCTATAAGGTCATTGGGGACATAAGTGTCAGGCCAGTGGTCATGGCGTCATTGTGACAGTCAGGACAGCCATTGTTGCTGGACAGCTCGTCAGTAGCCTGGTTTGAGTTATATGTTGTTGTATAGCTGCCGTCGTTGTGGGAGCAGCCGTTGTTGTTGTTGTCGGAGTTAAACCTGTTGTTACTGCTGGCGCAGCAGCTGTAGTTGTTGGGCCAGGTGTTGTAGTTGTTGGTTAACCTGTTGCTGCTGTTGAACAGGTGTCGTTGTGGAGCTGTTGCAGAAATATTTTAGCTATATGTCAAGGTAGGGGAGCAGGTGCTGTTGTGGGGAGCAGCCGTTGCAGTTGGCTCCATGAGGTGTTGTTGTGGGAGCGTTCGCTGTGGCTTGCTCCGGAGTTAAGGTTGTGACAGCCGCCAGCCAGTGGCTAACCTCGTCGTAGCTGTTGCAGCAGCCGTTGTGTAGCTGTTGAGCAGGTGCTGCTGCTGGCAGCTGTTGCAGTTGCTGGCTGAGTAGTTGTAGCGCCATTGCAGCAGCAGCCGTTGCAGTTGTTTGAGCAGGCCAGGGAGCAGCTGCTGTAGTTGTTGGAGCAGGTGTTGGTTGTGGGAGTTATGTTGTGGTCAGGACATATGTTGTTGCTTGTGACAAGTCGCCAGCTGTGGGGACAGCCGTTGCTGCTGTGATAAACTGTTGCTGCTGATGCAGTCATTGGCGTAGGCGTTGCAGCTGCTGGGAGTTAGTGCGTCGTCAGGAAACAGCTGCTGCAGTCGCCTCCACAGGTGCTGTTGCTGAGCTGTTGTGTATTGTGAGTTAAAACAGTTGCTGTTGGTTTTGGCTTGTGCTTCGTTGTGGCTAAGCTGAGTGGCACAGTAGCTAGAGCAGCTGTTGCAGTTGTTGGAACAGGTGTCAGGTTGTCAAAATCAGTGCTGTTGTGGGAGCAGCCGCCAGGTGGCTGTCGGACAGTGTTGTCAGGGGGAGTTGTTTTATTGTGGTCAGGGACAGCCTGTTGTAGGCCAGGGACAGCCATGTAGCTGTTACAAGGAGGTGTTGCAGCTGTGGGAGCAGCCGTCACGTTGCGGAGCACAGCTGTTGTGGTTGCGGGGGAGCAGGTGTCAGGAAGTTGCTGGGTAAGCGTAGCCGTTGTAGTTGTTGGGTGAAGTGCTGTTGTGAGTTGTTGGAGGTTGTGACAGGTGTTGTGGGAGCAGCTGTTGTGGTTGTTGTGGGAGCAGCTGTTGTAGTTGTTGGCAGCTGTTGTAGTTGTTGGAGCAGCTGTTGTTGTGGGGAGCAGCCGTTGTTGTTGTTGGAGCAGCTGTTGTGTTGTTGGAGAGGTGTTGTAGTTGTTGGAGCAGCTGTTGTAGTTGTTGGCTTATAGTGTTGTTGTGGAGCAGCCGTTGTTGTGAGCAGCTGTTGTTGTTGTTGGAGCAGCTGTTGTAGTTGTTGGCAGGTGTTGTAGTTGTTGTAGCAGCTGTTGTAGTTGTTTGAGCAGGGGTTGTTGTGGGAGCAGCTGTTGTAGTTGTTGGTGCAGGTGTTGATGTGGAGCAGGTGTTGTGGTTGTGGGAGCAGTGTGTTGTTGTTGTGGGAGCAGTCTAGTTGTAGTTGGGGAGCAGTTGTTGTTGTTGGACAACTGGTTGCTGTTGGCAGCTGCTGGCAGGTGTTGTGCCGCCGGAGCAGGGGTGTTACAGGGGAACAGCCGTAGTTGGGTTTCAGTGTTGCTGAGCTTCGCCGTTGCGGTTGTACAGCTGTCATTGCTGTTGAGCAGCTGTTGTGGTTGTTGGAGCAAGTGTTGTAGTTGTTGAGCACCCGGTTGTAGTTGTTGAACAGGTGTTGTTGTGGGAGCAGCTGTTGTAGTTGTTGCTGGAGCAGGTGTTGTTGTGAGCAGCTGTTGTAGTTGTGGGAGCAGCTGTTGTAGTTGTTGGAGCAGCTGTTGTGGTTGTGGGAGCAGCCGTTGTAGTTGTTGGTGCAGGTGTTGTAGTTGTGGAGCAGCCGTTGTTGTTGTTGAACAGGTGTTGTTGTTGGAGCAGCCGTTGTAGTTGTCGGAGCAGGTGTTGTGTAGCAGCTGCTGTGGTTGTGGGAGCAGCCGTTGTAGTTGCCGATATGCGCTGCTGTGAGCGTTTCGCTGTGGCTCAGGGACATATGCTGTAGTTGCTGCGTGAAAGCAGCTGTCAGAAATGCCGATGTTATATACTGTTGTGTTGTCGCTGGTGGTTGGGTTGTGATATATGCTGTTGTGTGAGCATATGTTGTTGTGAGCAGCCGTTGTAGCTGGAGCAGTTGTTGTTGTTGTTGAGCAAATTGTTGTTGTTGCGTGAGTCGTTGCGTAGTGTTGTAGTTGTTGAGCAGGTGTCAAGGTGTGAACTGTCAGTAGTTGTTGGGCGCAGGTGTTGTGTTGCCGGTTGTTGTAGTTGTGGGAGCTGTTGTTGTTGTTGTTGGAGCAGCCGTTGTGGCGGTTGGAGGCACAGGTGCTTTGTTGTGGGAGCAGCCGTTGTGGTTGTGGAGATGCTGTTGTTGTGGGAGCAGCTGTTGTGCGGTTGTTGGACAGCCGTTGTAGTTGTTGTAGCAGCCGTCAGGTGTGTTGGGAGCAGGTGCTGTTGTGGGAGTTATGCGTTGCTGTTGTTGGCAGCCGTTGCAGTTTGCTGGCTTGAGGTGTTGCAGCTGTTGCAGCAGCGCTTGCAGCTGGTTTCTGAGCAGGGGCTGCTGTGGTTGTCGCTTGCAGCCGTTTGGTTAAGGCGTTGCTTGTGGTTATGCTTGCGGCTGGGGAGTTAAGGCGCTACTGTTGCGTGAGTTGTCGCGTAGCTGTGTGTGAGCCGGTGCTGGGTTGTTTGCTGGGAGCGTTCTGCCGTTGCTGCGGTGTTGCAGTTGCTTCGAGCAGGTGTCAAGCTGTGAAATCAGCCGCCTGCAGCTGGCCCATGCGCTGTTGCCGAGCCGGCTGCCGTGGCTGTGGGACAGCCGTCGTTGGGTTGCTGGGTTTCTGGAGCAAACTGCTCGCTGCTGTTGCTGCCAGTCATGCAGCTGCTTTGGCTTATGGGTGCCGAGTTGCTGGAGCACCTGTTGCCGTTGTTGGAACAGGTGTCAGGAGCAGCCGTCAGCTGTTCCACAAGAGGGTGCTTGGCTGTATGCGCGTTGTTGTGAGCAGCCGTCAGTAGCTGTCTACGTAAGTTGCTGTGGGAGTTGCGCCAGGTCATTTATTGCGCGTTGGGGACAGCCTGTTGTGGTTGTGGGGAGCAGCCGTTGTAGCTGTTGTAAGCGTACTGTTGTGGTTGTTGGGAGCAGGTGTTGTGGTTGTGGGAGCAGCCGTTGTAGTTGTTGGTGGTAGTGTTGGGGTGTTGTGGAGCGGCTGTAGTTGTTGCGGTTTTGTTGTTGTGGGAGCAGCCGTTGTAGTTGTTGGCAGTGTTGTTGTGAGCAGGTGCTGTTGTGGTGAGGAGCAGGTGTTGTTGTTGTGGGAGCAGTCGTTGGTTGTGGGAGCAGTTGTTGTTGTTGTTGGAGCAATTGTTGTTGTTGGTGTGGGCTGTTGGTGTAGTGGTGCAGTAGTTGTTGGAGCAGTGTTGTGAGGAACAGCTGTTAGTCAGTTGCCAGGTGTTGTTGTTGGAGCAGCCGTTGTGGTTGTGGAGCAGCCGTTGTGGTTGTTTGAGCAGCCGTTGTGGTTGTTGAGGAAGTGTTGTAGTTGTGTGGGAGCAGCCGTTGTAGTTGTTGGACAGGTGCTGTTGTGGTTGTGGCCAGAAGTCAGGTTTGTTATATGTTGTTGTGGGAGCAGCTGTTGTGGTTGTGGAGCAGCCGTTGTGGTTGTGGGACAGCCGTTGTAGTTGTTGGCAGGTGTTGTAGTTGTTGGAGCAGCTGTTGTTGTTGTGGGAGCAGCTGTTGTGGTTGTGGAGCAGGCGTTGTAGTTGTTGGAGCAGCTGTTGTAGTTAAGCGGCGCAGGCGCGCTGTTGTGGAGCAGTGCCAGGTTGTGGGAGCAGGTGTTGTGAGCAGGTGTTGTTGGTGGGGAGCAGCTGTAGTTGTTGCCAGCCGTTGTAGTTGTTGTAGCAGCTGTTGTAGTTGTTGGAGCAGGTATTGGGGAGCGAGGTGTTGTTGTGGGAGCAACTGTTGTTGTTGTTGGTGCAGCTGTTGTGGTTGTTGCGCAGGTGTTGTGGTTGTTGGAGCAGCCGTTGTAGTTGGTTCCATGAGTGTGTTGTGGGATACCGCTGTTGTTGTGGGAGCAGCTGTTGTAGCTGTTGTGTTGTTGTAGTTGTTGGTGCAGGTGTTGTAGTTGTTGGAGCAGCTGTTGTAGTTATTTGAGCAGAGTGTTGTTGTGGGAGCAGCTGTTGTAGTTGTTGGGAGCAGGTGTTATTGTTGTGGGAGCAGTTGTTGTAGTTGTGGGAGCAGTTGTTGTTGTTGTTGGAGCAATTGTTGTTGTTGCTGTAGCTGTTGCTGTAGGTGTTGTAGTTGTTGGAGCAGGTGTTGTTGTGGGAACAGCTGTTGTAGTTGTCGGCCAGGTGTTGTTGTTGGAGCAGCTGTTGTGGTTGTGGGAGCAGCCGTTGTTGTTGGAGCAGCTGTTGTGGTTGTTGCAAGCGCGTTGTAGTTGTTGGAGCAGCTGTTGTAGTTGTTGGAACAGGTGTTGTTGTGAGCAGCCGTTAGTTGTCGGAGCAGTGTTGTTGTGGGAGCAGCTTGGTGGTTGTGGGAGCGGCCGTTGTAGTTGTGGGAGCAGCCGTCAGGTCAGGAGCACGCGGTTGTTGGTGCAGGTGTTGTAGTTGGTGGAGCAGCTGTTGTGGTTGTGAGCAGGTGTTGTTGTTGGGAGCAGCTGTTGTAGTTGTTGGAGTTGCGGCGTTGTTGTGGGAGCAACTGTTGTGGTTGTGGGAGCAGCCGTTGTAGTTGTTGGAAGCAGGTGTTGTTGTGGGAGCAAGTCGTTAGGTTGTTGGAGCAGCTGTTGTAGTTGTTGTAGCAGCTGTTGTGGTTGTTGGAGCAGGTGTTGTTATGGGAGCAGGTGTTGTTGTGGGAGCAACTGTTGTTGTTGTTGGTGCAGCTGTTGTAGTTGTTGGAGCAGGTGTTGTAGTTGTTGGTGCAGGCGTTGTTGTGGGAGCAGGTGTTGTTATGGGAGCAGCTGTTGTGGTTGTCGACGCAGCTGTTGTGGTTGTGGGAGCAGTTCGTTGTGGGGAGCAGCTGTTGTAGTTGTTCGAGCAGGTGTTGTTGTGGGAGCAAGTCGTTGTGGTTGTTGGAGCAGCTGTTGTAGTTGTTGTAGCAGCTGTTGTAGTTGTTGGAGCAGGTGTTGTTGTGGGGAGCAACTGTTGTTGTTGTGGGTGCAGCTGTTGTTGTTGTTGGAGCGTTAGTAGTTGTTGTTGGTGAAGCTGTTGTGGTTGTTGGAGCAGGTGTTGTTGTTGTGAGCAGCTAGTTGTTGTTGGGAGCAGGTGTTGTTGTTGGAGCAGCTGTTGTGGTTGGGGAGCAGCTGTTGTGGTTGTTGGAGCAAGTGTTGTAGTTGTTGGAGCAGCTGTTGTAGTTGTTCGAGGAGGTGTTGTTGTGGGAGCAGCCGTTGTGGTTGTGGGAGCAGCTGTTGTGGTTGTTGGAGCGCTGTTGTAGTTGTTGTAGCAGCTGTTGTAGTTGTGGGCGCAGTGTTGTTGTGGAGCAGCCGTTGTTGGAGCGCGTTGTTGTTGCTGGCAGCTGTTGCAGCTGCTGGTGCATGCGCTGTGGTGCCGCTGTGAGCATGCTTTTGCTGTGAGCAGCCGTTGTGGTCGTGGGAGCAGGTGCTGGTGAGCAGCCATTGCCGTTGTCGGAGCTATAGTGTTGTTGCTGAGCAGCCGTCAAACGTGGTTTTATTTCGCCAGTGGTCAGGAGTGTTTCGTTGTAGTCGGAAGCAGCAGCCGTTGCTGGACAAGTGTTGTTGTTGTTGGTGCAGCCGTTGTAGTTGCTGCATAGGTGTCAGGAGTTGTCGCCAGGTCAGGTACAGGTGTTGCCGTGAGCAGCCGTTGTGCTGCTGGTGCAGCCGTTGCAGCTGCTGGCCAGGTGCTTGCAGCTGTTGCTGGACAGCTGCTGTTGCTGGAGCGCGCTGTTGTGAGCGCGCGTTGTAGTTGCTGTAGTTGCCGTAGTTGTTGCAGCCGCTGTTGTAGTTGCTGTAGTCAGGAGCAGCTGTTGCAGCTGGTTTCGACAGGTGCTGCCGGTTGGCTGTTTCGCTTGCAGTTGTTGGCTATGTTGTCGTGGCTGTTTCGCCAGGTCAGGAGCAGGTGTTGTTGTTGTGGCGCCTGTTGTAGTTGTGGGAGCAGCCGTCGTAGTTGTGGGAGCAGTTGTTGTTGTTGTTGGAGCAATTGTTGTTGTTGTTGGTAGCTGTTGTAGTTGTTGGTGCAGGTGTTGTAGTTGTTGGGGCAGGTGTTGTTGTGGGAGCAGCTGTTGTTGTTGTGGGAGCAGCTGTTGTTGTTGTTGGAGCAGCTGTTGTGGTTGTCGGCGCAGGTGTTGTTGTGGGAGCAGCTGTTGTTGTGGGAGCAGGTGTTGTTGTGGGAGCAAGTGTTGTTGTTGGTGTAGCTGTTGTAGTTGTTGGCGCAGGTGTTGTAGTTGTTGGAGCAGCTGTTGTTGTTGTGGGAGCAGCTGTTGTAGTTGTTGGCGCAGGTGTTGTTGTGGGAGCACAGTATGAGCAGGTGTTGTTGTTGCGGGGAGCAGCTGTATTGTGTGTTGTCGCCGGAAGCTGCGGGGAGCAGCTGTTGCCAGCGTTGGAGCAACTGTTGCTGCTGTTGGTGCAGCTGCTGTAGCTGTTGGGTTAAGGTGCTTGCGTAGTCGCCGAGCGGTGTTGCTGTGAGCAGCCGTTGTATTGTGAGCAGGTTGCTGGTGGTTGCGCCGTTGCTGTTGTTGACAGGTGTTGTTGCTGAGCAGCCGTTGTGGTCAGGAGCAAGTGCTGTAGTTGTCATTGCTGCTGTAGCTGTTGCGGCTGTCAGAAATAAGGTAGTCAGGAGCAGCCGTTGCAGTTGCCTGGAGTTATAAGTGTTGCTGGTTGCGCTGCTGTGGCTGTTGCGCAGCTGTTGTAGTTGTTACCAGGTGTTGTTGGAGCAGCCGTTGTTGTGGTGAGGAGCAGCTGTTGTTGTTGTTGAGCAGCCGTTGTGGTTGTTGGCAGCAGCAGGTGTTGTGGGAGCAGCTGTTGTTGTTGTGGGAGCAGGTGTTGTAGTTGTTGGAGCAGCTGTTGTTGTTGTTGGAGCAACTGTTGTAGTTGTTGTCGCAGGATGTTGTTGTTGTAGGCACAGCTGTTGTAGTTGTTGGAGCAAGTGTTGTAGTTGTTGTAGTAGCCGTTGGAGTTGTTGGAGCAGGTGTTGTTGTGGGAACAGCTGTTGTAGCTGTTGGCACAGTTGTTGTTGTTGCAGCAGTTGTTGTAGTTGTTAATTGTGGAGTTGCTAAATCCACAGTAACTGTTGAGAGAATTTTTAATTTAGAAATAATTGTAATTATTGTTGTTTTTCCACCAAATACATCATCAGGCATACCTCTATGTAAGAAGAAATTGTTAAGTTTTACTTCATCGCATTAACTAGGTCATAACACTGCATTAAGAAAATATAATATTGGCTTCATTTGTCTTCAACCAACAACAGTAAAATATGTCTAAGTGTTAAAATCGACAAATAAAAGACTTTTTTTTCTTTGGCAAATAATCATGATACAAGTGTGATAATGGAATAATGGAATAATGAAATGAATAATGCACATGAATTATTATTTTAAAATGCTGGGTGAGACTTGGGAAAGATCTTTACCTTAACTTCATGTTGTTCTCTCCAGAATTTCCATGATTTTGTTTCAAGATAGTCAATCAATTTAACATCATCCAGCTTACCTGTTAGAATCAGGAAAAGTGATATGATCCGTGTGGCCCCCATCCTGTCAACAAATCTGTAAAATCAACAGAGATAGAGACAGAGACTTACTCATAGATGTAGCATGTCAAAAGATTTTTTTTACCAGAGATAAATGCTTTACTGGGTGAGCCACCTTATCTGCAATGTTAATAGAGAACAAGCACACATCTATTACAAGATATAACTGTCTTCAAAAGATTTATTTTGGAAAATTACCAGCAAATTACAAATCCAAGTCACTGAGGAGAATGTCTGCCAGTTATTTGGCAAAAAAAATCCCCTAGTTCAGTCTCACTTCAGAAAATGCAGCACCAAAATAACAACAAACTACGTCAAGTTGTTAGAACTTAGTGCTAAAACTAAACGCCTGCCTGACATACTTCACCTCTTTCTTGAAATCTGAATGATAAATATCCTTGCTTTCTGTAGTCCATCATCAGTTCCTAATGTTTTTTCAGTCAGTTACAGTAAAAGATCTCAACAAGCATTTATCTGATCTCAGCTGAGAGAGGAGACTGCTTTTTAAACCCCCTAAACACTAAATCTGAGTATTAACTGGGCTGAAATGTCCTTGTCCTTGGACCTACTTTACTGCAGGGTGCTATGAGCTGACCCTGGTCTCTGACCCCACTATAGAGAAAGATGCAAAGAGTTCCCTTAAAGAACTGCTACCTTATCACTGTACATTTTAGAGTTTTAAATTGGAATTGAAATATCAGACAAAGAGAAACAGTTGTGTGGGATTTCACAATATATTACAGTACAAGTTAAGAAATTAAGTGATAATAACCTATCCTTTTAAATATAATATAATATGTAAAAATGAAATATGAATGAATAAATAACTAGATGTTCAAATATTAAACTCACACAAACACGTATGCACTTTTAGATTATAAATGTACAAAATGCACATGTAGTTTTAAATATGCACATACCCTAAAGGAATAAGTGTAAGATTAAAAGTTTTAATTCCTCCTTTTTCTTCGATGTAGATGTTTTTAAACTGTTTCAGTGTTAAATTTAGTCCAGTTCACATGTGTAATGATGGAAATCATTCACCTTCTGTAACACTCAGCATGTAATAAGGCCTTTATATATTGGAGTGCAATAAAGGCTAATGACATGACTCACAGGTGATACATTTTTCAGAAATGTTGTGACATCTTAGTGATGAACAAAATCCAATCACAGTGTAGTCTGACAGCTTTTCATCTGTCAGATTCTTGGCACAGTACCATGGTATACTCCCTTCTTTTGTCCTGTGACACAAGGACAACATGCTGGTGCATTCCACTTAGGTAAATGGTGTTCTACTGGTCCGACAGTAAGCCAAATAAATAAATAAAGAGTTCCTTGAAGTGAAATAGAGTAGGAACAAACGAGAAAAAAGTAACATGATCACAGATTTGCAAATTCAAATATACTGAATGAATACTGTATGGGATATATGTTATTATCTAACTAAATTTGTGAATTGATAACTCAATATAGCTACACATCACAGACATGATATCAATACGATCCAGTATGAAATTATTATATTTGATAAATGGTGAATATGTGTTTGTATTTTGCTTCCAACTTGAACATCAGTCAATCAATACATATTTTTTTAAGTTAATAACTGCAGCATATTGAAATAAGGACACTCATTGTGTCTTTACTGCTGCATTTTGAACATTTGTTTCACAAGTGAGTTGAGTGATGAATTTTCTTCCTCACAGAGTGTATGTCATTTGTATGTTATGCAAATTTATATACCCTTATACCCTTACCCCCGTATACTCTTTCTATTCACTGGTAGTGCGGCAGGTTAAAGTTGAACACTGATGTTACATTATATTTTAAGATCTGGTTTGAATTATTAAGAGTTAATAAATAATAATAAATAAATAAATGTTTCTCTTAAGTTTTGCATTTACTTTGCTGCTTTTTAATTTCAAAGTGAGGTGACATTATCTGGGATCATAGTTAATATGTAGTGACAATGTGTCCACATGTTCTACTTTTAAATGTTTATTATGAGGGTGCATACCTTTTAGTTTCAGTGACATTATTGGCTATATGTCCTAGCCCAGTGTATTTTTTACATCACTCCTCTAAAAAAATCACTTTTGATTTATTTTTATGGATTCTAATAACCCTCTTCCTTCTGCACTAAGATCTACTAGTAACATTAGCATACTTTATTTGTTACAGAGAGATTTTATTTTTTTTAAGTGTTCATTTTCAAGTATTCTGGACCATTTGAATTCTTTCGAGTTTTGCCTTTTATTTCAAAGTGAGCTGACATTATCCCACAGCATAACTAATATGTAGTGACAATGTATAGCTGTTCTATTAAGTTTTTTTTTTTTTTAACTTTCAGTGGCATCTTCAATCTTATGTGAAATACGAATCTGCAGTTCTGCCACATATTTGTATCATTTCTCATTTTATACCCTTTAATTTTATGCTAACACTATTAATTAGCAATTTAAAGACTTGGACAATTTTTAGCACAAAAGTTCACAAACCCAAATCCCAAATCTCTCATACACACATATATACATGAATCTAATGTAATGTATTTTTAAAAAGAGATCCCTGAAAGAACCACTACTGTATCACAGTATTTTTCAAAAATAGTAATACTTATTGTACTTATTGTTATTTCAATTTAATAATGCAAACATGATAATTACATTTAAATAGAGCACATGCACACTTTGATTATAAATGTACAAAAGTGCACATATTGATTTAAACATGCACTTACCCTAAATGAAAAGGTATAAGATGAAATTTTTTAATTCCTCTTTTTTTCTCTGGTGTAGACGGTTTTAAACTGTTTCAGTGTTAGGTTTAGTCACACGTGTAACACTGCAAACCTTTCACCTTCTGTAACACTCAGCATGTAATAAGGTCTTTATATATTGGAGTGAAATAAAGACTAATGACGTGACTCACTGGTGATAAATTTTTCAGAAATGTTGTAACATCTAAGTGATGAACAAAATCCAACCACAGTGTAGTCTGTCAGCTTTCAGTCTGTCAGATTGTTGGCACAGTACCATGGTATACTCCCTTCTTTTGTCCTGTGAAACAAGAACATAATGTTGGTGCATTCCACTAATGTGAGTGAAGTTTGACTGGTTTGACAGAAAGATATGCCAAATAGATAAATTAAGAGTCACTGTCAGGTTAAATGGAGCAGGTATAAATGCAAGAAAAGTAACTAGATTACAGATTTGAAATTTAAAATATACTGGTTGAATATTGTAAATTATATTTTTAGTTATCTGAAAAATTACATAACTAGATGATACAATACAGTTAAACTACACAGCCATCAACATGGTCTAGTATGAAATCATTACATATTATATACTATTGCGTGATTGTTTTGTTTCACAGCTTTTATAGAGATTTCTATGTAATTAGCATATCATGCATTCTATTTTTATTTTATTTTTATTTTTTTTGCATTGCACTTCCTTGAAATCGCCTGTCAATCAAACAGCCTTGACGTGGCTTTGTTCCTCTCTAACTTAAAGGTCATTGCAAGTCATTGCAGAGTAATTCAAAAGACAATAATCATTTGATTCTTAAATATAACCACAGCAATGATTCCACAAATTTGGGATATGAACCTACTTTAGAGTCACCAATTAACCTAAGCATGTCTCAGACTATGGAAGGAAGCACCTGTAGTACCCGGAGAGAACCCACTCAGACACAGGGAGAACTTGCAAACTCTGCACAGAAAACGCCCAGTGAACTGCAGTTTGAACCAAGAACTTTATTACTGCCTTCTCAGCTGTCAGACAATGAGAAATCATACTCATGAGACTCATGAGAGGTACCGTTAATTGATCAAAATGGAACAGTGGAAATTAATCCCATGTCAGGGAATAATTTGGTTAAGGGGGTGTAATGTAAAGAGAGAAAAGCAGAGGACCAAGAAAAGAGCCATATGGTACTCCATATTTCATAGCAGAAGTCTATATTTCATAAAAGAATGGGTTGACACAGTATTATTGTAGGCACACTCTGTTCTTTCATAAATGTGGGACTTCAACCAGGTGAGGGCCAGGCCAGAGACACCAAATTTATTTTCAAATCAATCTAGGAGCATAAAATTGAACTATGGTCTCAAAAACTGCACTAAGCTCCAATAAGATGTAAAGACCATTTACCACACTGATAAGTGATTTTTCAGTGGAGTGACAGGCCCTGAAGGCAGACTAAAAAGGTTCCAAGGATTATTGTTAGGCAGATGATCTGTAAGCTGCTGAGACACAACTTGATTCATTAATACTCTTTTGCTTACACTTAACCATGTGTCAAACCACCTCCAGCTGCAGTGTGATCAATCAAATTAATGTATGAAACTGCTGAGAATAAGTGGGTAATACAGACCTTTACCATAAGGTAGCCTTAGTGAGTAAAGAGTCTGAAAGTGTTGTGAAGATCGTACATAAACTACCTGTTTCATGAAAGTAAGAGAACTTTAATTTAGTGGGTAAGTTGAAAGTTGCTTGAAAGAATCATGATATAATTATTGTTGTTTTGGTAGCCTTAAGTCTTTTGCACAGTAACAGACTATTACATGCTTCTTTTCCATGAAAGCCACCATTTCAAAAATAACAGTGGTTGATGCTGATGCTGCTGGTGGTATGTTAAGTCTGAGGTGAATGTGAATAACCTATTTCTTAAACTGGTATTTCAATAAATAAGAATCTGATGGAAAATGTTAATGATGCCTCACTCCCAGTTTAGAAAAGAAAGTATTAGTAATTAATAATAGGTTATATATTAATATTGCACAGTACTCAGTGAAGCAAGATACATTTGTGCAGTTATAGTGTGACAGTTTCATTATCCCAGGACTAATGATTCAGTGGACACAGTTTTCATTGCCGGAGATACCAGAGAGAGCAGTCATGTTCTAATTGCAATTCAAATGGAAATCAGCACAGATGCTATTGTTGGTTTGACAACAGCCATGCCAACAGAATCAGGAAAGATGCAGTGATGAGAGTTATCTTGTGGCTCACTCCACTTGAAGCTTCTTGGGGTGTTGTAGTGTTAAACCTTCTTGTCGTTGTGGTAGGTGGTGTTGTGAATGTACTTGTTATTGTTGGATTAGATTTTGTGGTTGCTCCAGTAGCTTTTGTAGTAGCTCCTGTTGCTGGAGAAGGTGTTGTAATTGCTATAATGGTTGTTGGAGAAGGTGTTGTTGTCTGTGCATGTGTTGTACTCACTATAGTTTTTGTTGGTGAAGCAGGTGTTATAATTGTTGCAGTTGTTGTTATTGGAGCAGATGTTGCAGTTACTGCAGTTGTTATCGGAGCAACCATTGTAGTTGGAGTTGTTTTTGTTGCTGTTCTTGTTGTTGCAGCAGGTGTTGTAGCTGTCTGAGCAAGGCTTGTTGATTTTGGAGCAGATGTTGCAGTTGCTGGAACAGGAGATGTAGTTACTGCAGTCATTGTTGGAGATATTATAATTTCTTCACTTGTTTTCAGAGCAGGAGTTGTTGTTGTCAGAGCAAGAGTTGTTGCTACAGTTGTTGGTGGTGGTGTTGTTTGAGCAGGTGTTGTAGATACTGCAGTTGTGATCTGAGCAGGGTTTACAATTGCTGCAGTTGTTGTTGTTAGGCCACGAGTTGTAGTTGCTGCTGTTGTTGTAGTCAGAGCAGGGGTTTTAGTTGCTGTGGTTGTTGTAGCAGCTGCTGTTGTTATCATTACAAGTGGTGTAGTTACTGCACTTATTTTAGTGTGTGTAGATGCTGTTGTTGGTGCAGGTGTTGTACTTGTTGTGGGAAAAAATGTTGTCAGAGCAGGACTTGCAGTTGCTACAGTTGATGGGCAAGTAGTTTTTGTCAGACTAGGAGTTGCTGTTGTTATTGTCAGAGTAGGAGATATAGATGCTTCAATTGTACTTGTTGGTATCACAGTTGTAGTTGCTCCAGTTATTGTCATAGATGCAAGTGTTGTGGTTATTCCACCAACTGTTGTAAGAGCAGATGTTGTTGGAGCAGGACTTTTAGTTGCTAAAGTAGTCGTCGTTAGGCCAGGACTTGTTGATGCTGCAGTTGTTGTGGGAGTACGAGTTGTAGTAACTACAGATGTTGTAGTGAAGGCAGGTGCTGTACTTTCTGTTGTTGTTTTCAGAGCAGGAGTTCTAATTGATTTGGTTGTCTTTATCGGTCTCAAAATTGGTTCTGCAGTTGTTGTTGTCAGTCCAGAACTTGTAAGTATTTCAGTTCTGGCAATCAGAGCAGGTGTTGTTGTTGTCAGATCTGGACTTGTACTTGCTTCAGTTGTCATTGTCAGTCCAGGAGTTGTAGTTGCTACAGTTGATGTTGTAGATGATGTTGTTGCAGGTATTGTAGGTAGTCCATTAATTGTAGGTGGATCAGTTGTGGTTCGAGCAGGGGTTGTTATTGTTGAGCCCTCAGTTGTAGTTGCTCCATTTGTTGTGATAAGATCAGGATTTGTAGTTGCTATGGTTGTATTTGGTGGAGAGAATGATGTTGTTGTCACAGCAGTTCTTGTCATTGATACAGTTGTTGTAGTCAACTCAGGAGTTATAGTTGCTGCAGCTGTAGCTATTAAACCAAGCGCAGTTGTTTTTGACAGAACAAGATTTGCACCAGTTGTTTGCATATTTGTTGCTGCGGCAGATGTTGCTTTTCTTGTTGTCAGAGCAGGACTTGGGCTTCCTTCAGTTGTTATTGTCAGCTACTGACTTGTAACTGCTGCAGTTGTTGTTGTCAGGCCAGTGGTTGCTGCTGTTGTTGTCATTGGCAGAGTAGGAGATGTAGATGCTACATTCGTTGTTGTCGGGCCAGGAGTTGTATTCACTTCAGTTATCCTTGTCAGCCCTGCAGTTGTAGATGCTTCATTTGTTGTGATCAGAGGAGGATTTATAATAGCTACAGTTGTATTTGGCGGAGAAGGTGTTGTAGTTGTGACAATAGTACTTGTAGTTTCTACAGTTGTCATTGTCAACCCAGGAGTTGTAATTGCAGCAGTTGTATTTATTGAACTGAGAGCAGGTTTTTGACTGAGCAGCTTTTGTTGTTGTTGTCAGAGCAGGATCTGTTTGAGTCATCACTGTTGGAGTTGAAGTTTCTGCAGCAGTTTTCATAGCAGCTGTTCTTTTTGACGTTGTCGTTGTCAGTCCCAGACTTGTAGGTGCTGCAGTTGTTTTTGTCAGGCCAGTAGTTGTTGTTCTTCTTGTTGTTGTCAGAGTAGGAGATGAAGATGCTACGTTTGTTGTTGTTGGGTTAGCTCTTTTTGTTGTTGTAGCAATTGTGTTTGCTTCAGTTATCCTTTTTGGTCCTGCAGTTGTAGATACTGCATTTGTTGTGATCAGAACAGGATTTGTAGTAGCTACAGTTGTATTTGGTGGAGAAGGTGGTGTTGTCATGGCAGTATTTGTATGTGTTACGATTTTCATTGTCAAGCCAGGTGTTGTAGTTGCTGCAAGTGCCATTATAGAGGCTGCCATTGTTATTATTGGTTCAGGTGTTGTAGGTACTCCACTGGTTGTAGTCAGAGCAGCAGCTGTTGTTGTTGGAGCATTAGTAATATTTACAGATGTAGTCATTGTCACACCAGGAGTTTTTGTTGTTCTTGTGGTTGTAGTTGCTGCAGTTGTGGTAGTCCTATTAGGTGTTTTACTTGTAAGAGCAGGTGTTTTTGAAGAAAATGTTGTCATTGTAAGGGTAGGAGATTTTGTTGTTGTTGGAGGAAGAGTTTTCATTGCTGCTGCTGTTGTTGGTATGGGAAATGTAATTGCTGGACTTGATGTTGAAGCAGCTGTCACAGTTTGAATTCTTGTTTTCAGAGGAAAATTTCTATTTGCAGGCGGTGGTATTTGACCACGTACTGGAGAGATTGATGTTGTTGTTGATGTAAGAGTAATACTTGCTGCAGTTGTAGTTATTGAACCAAAAGCTGCAGTTGTTGTGGCTGGAGATGATGATGTTGCTCCTGCTGTACTTGTTGGAGCAGGAGTTGTTATTGCTGAAGTTGTCATTGCTGAGCCCTCAGTTGTTGTTTCTGCAGTTGATGTAAATGGAGATGGTGGTGTTGTTCCTTCTGTAGCTGTTGTGGGAACAGGTGTTGTAGATGATGCAGTTCTTGTAGTAGAAGCTAATGTCGTTTTCAATGCAGTTTTTGTGCTCTCTGTACTCCTTGTTGTAGCACCTGCTATTATTGTTGGACCAGGGGTTGTGGTGGCTGCAGCTCTCATTGTCAGGCCAAAACTTTTAGTCTCTGCAGTTGTTTTTGACAGAACAATTGTTGTTGTCAGAGCAGGCTTTGAACTTGTTTTAATTGTCATTGTTGGACGAGGACTTGTACTTTTTGCAGTTGTTGTTGTTGTGGGAGCTGGAGTTGTAGTTTCTTCAGTTCTAGTTGTAGCAGCTGTTGCCATTGATGCAGGAGTTGTAGTTGTTTGCATTGTTGTTGTAGCAGTAGGTGTTGGAGCAGCTTTTGTTGTTGTAACAGCAGGACTTCTCTCAGTTGTCGTTGTCAGTCCCAGGATTGTAGTTTCTGCAGTTGTTGTTGTAGGAACTGCCGCTACTGGAGCAGCAGTTGTAGTTGGTAAAGTAGCTCCTCTAAGGCCAGGAGTTATTATTCTCATTCCCATAGTTGCAGTTGCTGCAGCCGTTTTAATGTCTGATATTGTTGTGGATGAAGGTATTGTACTTACTTCACTAATTTGCAGCAGATGTTCTTGGAGCAGGAGTTGTAGTTGCTGTAGTAGTCGTTGTCAGGACAGTACTTCTTTTTGCTGCACTTGTTGCTCTGGGAGTAGGAGTTGTAGTTTCTGTAGTTGTTGTTATAGTAACTGTTGCTGTTGGAGCATGAGTTGTAGTTTTTGCAGTTTTTGTTGTGGGATCAGTGGCTGTAGTGTCTGCAGCTGTTCTTGTATCAACTGTTGTTATTGGAGACAGAGTTGTAGTTCCTGAAGTAGCTCTTCTTAGGCCAGGAGTTGTAGTTTCTGCACTTGTTATTGTAACAGTCAAGGTTCGTCTGGATGCAGGAGTTGTAGTAACTCCCCTAACTGTTGTTGCAGAAGATGTTCTTGGAGCAGGAGTTGTAGTTGCTGAAGTACTTGTTATAAAGACAGTACTTCTTTTTGCTGCAACTGTTGTTGTGAGAGTAGGATTTTTAGTTTCTGCAGTTGTTGTCAGAAAAGTGGCTGTAGTTTCTGCAGTTGTTGTTGTTTCAGGTGTTGCTATTTCAGCAGGATTTGTACTTGCTGAAGTATCTCTTGTCAAGCCAGAAGTTGTTGTTTCTTCAGTTGTTATTTTCATTCCCATAGTTGTAGTTACTGCTGTTGTTCTTGTCATATCATCAGTTATGGTTTCTGCATTTTTTGTTGTAACAGCTGATGTTGTTGTGCATGCAGGTGTTGTAATTACTCCATTTATTGTTGTTTCAGCAGATGGTGTTGGAGCCAGAGTTGTAGTTACTGAAGCAGTTGTTCTGAGAACAGTACCTCTTTTTCCTGCTCTTGTTGTTGTGGGAGCAGGAATTGTAGATTCTGCAGTTGTTTTAATAGTAGTTGTTGCTGTTGGAGCACGAGGTGCAGTTTCTACAGTTGTTGTGGGAGAAAGCATAGTTTCTTCAATTGCTACTGTAGCAGTTGTTCCTTTCTGAGAAGGAGTTGTAGTTTCTGCAGTTGTTGTTGTCGCCAATGCATGAGTTGTAGTTGCTGCACTTATTGTAACAGCTGATGTTGTGGAAACAGGTGTTGTAGGTACTCTATCAATTGTTGTTGAAGCAGATGTTCTTGGAGCAGGAGTTGCAATTGCTAAAGTAGTAGTTGTGAGGACAGTACTGTTTTTTTCTGCAGATGTTGTTGTGGGAGCAAAAGTTGTAGTTTCTGCAGTTGCTGTTGTGGGAGCAGTGACTGTAATTTCAGTTCTTGTTTCAGCTGTTACTATTGGAGCAGGAATTGTAGTTCTTGAGGTAGCTCTTGTCAGGCCAGTTTTAGTTTCTGCAGTTGTTGTCATATCATGAGTTGCAGTTGCTGCACTTATTGTTGTAACAACTGAAGTTGTTGTTGTGGAAACAGTTGTTGTAGTTACTCCATCAATTGTTGAAGCAGATGTTCTTGGAATAGCAGTTGCAATTACTGAAGTAGTTGTTGCGAGGACAGTATTTGTTTTTTCTGCAGATGTTGTTGTCGGAGCAAGAGTTGTAGTTTCTGCAGTTGTTGTTGTGGGAGCAGTGGCTCTAATTTCAGCAGTTGTTTCAGCTGTTGATATTGGAGCAGGGGTTGTAGTTGCATCAGTAGTTGTTGTGGGGACAGTATCTCTTTTTGCTGCACTTGTTGTAATGGGAGCAGGAGTCGTAGTTTCTGCAGCTATTGTTAACTGTTGCTGTTGGAGCAGGAGTTGTAGTTTCTGCAGTGGTTGAGGGAGCAATGGCTCTAGTTTCTGTAGTTGTTGTTGTTTCAGCTTTTGCTATTGGAACAGGAATTGTAGTTGTTGAGGTAGCTCTTGTCAGGCCAATTTTAGTTTCTGCAGTTGTTGTCACATCATAAGTTGTAGTTGCTGCACTTGTTGAGGTAGCTCTTGTCTGGGCAGTTTCTGCAGTTGTTGTCTTTACCATAGTTTTAGGAGCTGCAGTTGTTGTTTTCATAGCGTGAGTTGCAGTTGCTGCACTTATTGTTTTAACAGCTGATGTTGTTGTTGCAGAAACAGGTGTTGTAGTTACTCCATCAATTGTTGTTGAAGCAGATGTTCTTGGAGTAGGAGTTGTAGATTCTGCATTGGTTGAGGGAGCAGTGGCTTTAGATTCTGTAGTTGTTGTTTTAGCTGTTGCTATTGGAGCAGGATTCATTTTTGCTGAACGAGTCTTATTGAGGACAGTACCTCTTTTTGCTGCACTTCTTGTTGTGAGAGCAGAAGTTGTAGATTCTGCCATTGTGTTTATAGTAGCTGTTGCTTTTGGAGCAGGAGGTGTTGCTGCAGTTCTCGTGGGAGCAGTGGCTGGAGTTTCTTCAGTTATTGATGTTTTAGCTTTTGGAGCAGGAATTGTGGTCCCTGAGGCAGCTCTTTTCAGGTCAGTTGTGGTTTCTGCAGTTGTTGTTGTCCTTACCAAAGTAGTAGTTGCTGCAGTTATTGTTGTTATATCATGAGTTGTAGTTGCTGCATTTGGAGTTAGAATAGTCGTTGTTGTTGTTGTTGTGAATACAGGTGTTTTCATTATACCACTTATTGTTGTTGCAGTAGATGTTCTTGGGGCATGAGTTGTAGTAGCTGAAGTATTCGTTGTGAGGACAGTACTACTTTTTGCTGCAGTTTTTGTTGTGAGAGTAGGAGTTGTAGTTTCTGAAGTGGTTGAGGGAGCAGTGGCTCTGGTTTCTGTCGTTGTTGTTTCAGCTGTCGCTATTGGAGCAGGAATTGCAGTTCTTGAGGTAGCTCTTGTCAGGCCAGTTGTAGTTTCTACAGTTGTTCTTGTCATATCATGAGTTATAGTTTCTGCAGTTGTTTTTTTAACAGCCAATGTTGTTGTTTTTAATGCAGGTGTTGTAGTTACTTCTCTAACTGTTGTTGCAGCAGATGTTCTTGGAACAGGAGTTGTAGTTTCTGTGCTTCTTTTTGCTGCAGTTGTTATAGTGGGAGCATTAGATGTAGTTTTTGCAGTTGTTGTTATGGGAACCGTGGCTGTATTTGCTGCAGCTGTCGTTGTCAGCCCCGGTGTTTTCGTTGCTGCAGTTAGTGTTGACAGTGCAAGCGCTCTAGTTGCTGCAGTTGATGTCAAAGTAGGAGTTGTAGTTGCTGCAGTCTTCGTGATTAGGTCAGGAGTTGAATTAGTTTCAGTTACTGTTGTCAGAGCAGATGTTGTCGTTGATGCAGTTGCTGTTGTAGCAACAGTTGTTGTTGTTGCAGTCAGTGTTGTGTTTGCTGCAGTTGTTTTTGTTCTATAGCTGCTGATATAGTTTTCATTGCAGGAGTTGTAGTAGCTGTAGTTGTTGTAATAAGAGCAGCTATTCTAGTTGCTGCTGTTTTTGCTGTAGCAGCAGTTGTCAAGCCAGAATGTATAGTTGCTACAGTTGTCATTTTTGGAACACAAGTTGTAGTTTCTGCTCTTATTGTTGTTGTTGGAGCAATATTTGTTGTCGCTACAGCTGCTGTATTTGTAGCAGGACGTGTCCTACACGAAGTTGTTGAAATTGGACTTATTGTTGTAGTCATAGTTTTTGTTAATGTTAGAGCAGGTATTGTAGTTGATGCAGTGGTTTTTGTAGCAGCTGTTGTTGTTGGAGCAGAAATTGTTTCTCCATTTGTGCAAGCACAAGAACAAGTACAAGTACAAGATGTAGTAGCTACATTTGATCTCAGAGCAGCTGTTATTGTCATAGGAGGAATTGTATTTGTAGTTCCTGCTGCTGTAATCAGAGTCAATGTTATAGTTTCTGCAGTTGTTGTCAGGTTGGGTCCTGTTGTGACTGTAGTTGCTTTCAGATAAGGTGGTGTTACTTTAGTTGTTGTTTTTGTAGTAGGAAATATTGTTGCTTTTCTTGCTGTTGTTGCTACAGTTTTTGTTGTTTCATCAGGTTTCATTAGAAGGCCAGTTGTATTTTCAATAGCTGTTGATAACGCCATGCTAACTACTGACAAAGAGGAAAATACTAAATAAGTTAATTTTAACATAATATTTAAAAGACAATTTTAATGTCAGATTGCACAGTCTAATTAAAAGCAGACTTTGCTTTGCTTTTTACACTGTTTTTCTATTTTTACACCATTCAATATGAACTTGTAAGCCACTGCTTTAAATTAGTGTACAGAGTATATTAAACTGCAGATATATGTAAACCTTTTGATTCACTGTACATTACCAAGTCACACGCTGGTGTTAAACTAACTAGGGATGCTCATTGTAATTACTTTTGAAGTCAATTAATCAAGCCAATATAAGTCAATTAGTCGACTGTAAAAAATCAAATTGACTTGATGGGGAGAGTGGCTATTATTTAGTCAAAGGAAAAACCTTATTACAAACTGCTGGATTTTGAGACCTTTAATTAAAAATTAAGCACAGGTGAGTTATATTTGTTTTTTATTTTGTTTGAAGAACTAATTTAAATTGAATCAAAATGGTGCCAATAACTGTGTCCAGGTTACATTTTGTGTCTGTATTTTTTTATTTCACTATATGAAACTTTGTTCTTGTTCTTGATCAATAACTGGTCTTTTTTTTTTTTTTTAAATATTATGATTATACACGATTGGTTCATTTACACAGTTTGCCTTTTGTGTTTGGTAAATGATCATAATTTTATGTTTATTCAGGACACTCTGAAGTTATTCAGTTTAATGTCAATCAGCTTACCTATAAAAATCAAGAAGATTGATATGATCCATCTGCCACCCATCCTGTCCCATCCTGTCATCCTGGTCTTAATCTATAAAATCAAACAATTCAAAGACTTATGGAAAACATTTTTGTTTGGTAATGAATTTCAATCAGCTACCATTATAATATTGTGGTTGCAATGGATACTGTGTCTCAGAGGTTGACATCTTAAAACCCACACACATGATGCATAGCCAGACCATATTTAAGGTATGGTATGAATGTTCAATGTTAAATGAAAATATAGTACTTTAATTAAATAATAATCCTTGTAGTAAAAACCTCATCATCAAATCAACTGTATTCTTTTCAGAAGTGTTACTGAACACTTGTAAAACTTAGATGCAATGGCTGTCTTCCTTTTGGAATACTACCAACAATTTTACAAATCCAAGTCAATGGGGAGAGTGGCTATTATTTATTCGAAGGAAAAACCTTATTTCCCTTGACAAGACAAGACTTGAGAAGACACTCAATCTGTGCAACTGTTCACACGCAATAAGTAGAATGAAATGTACTTAAGCAAAGACCCCTTTTAGTGCATGAATACTACAAGCTGAGTCTTACACCTTACCCAAACATGGAGAAGGACACAGGAGACAAATGATTGTTAAATGATTAAATATATAGATGATGTTTTGATGTTTGTATCAAAACATCACTGTTGCATACCAATACAAATCAGAGTGTTTCTTCATATATACCTTAGGGAGTGCCAAGACCTGCTATCGGAATGAAACAGTATGAAATGATTATATACGTAATATCTACATCAGATAGTGAATATCTGTCTGTATTATATTAGATAGTGAATTTCTGCTTATATTTCCTAATATATACCTTAGGGAGTGGTAAGCCCAGCTATCAGAATGATCCAGTATGAAATCATTATATATATAAAATATCAGATCATGAACATCTGCCTGCATTTTGTTTCCAACTTGAATGAGAGAAGAAAATACAGATTCCAATTGCATTGCTTTTACTGCAGCATTTGGAGCATTTGTTGAGTGAGTTGAGTGATGAATTTCTACCTCACAGCCTAGAAACTGATGTGTTATTTGTACATCATTCACATCATTAAAACATATCCTTTCAATTTATAATATTTCCACTTTCTCAAACCTATTCAACTGTAAAAGCTTACTACTCTGCCATAAAAAATACAGACATAAAAAATATTTTACAGCTTTTTGGAGATGTGTCATATCACCACCTAGAGTGTGGAGCAGTGTTTTTTGAGACCAGACAAAAATTTCTAAACTGCTTCTGGTAGCACAGATTTATCTCAATAAGCACACAATTGGCATCAGGATGTAGCCACAAACCTATCACTCATAATATAAACATCTAACTTAACCATAGACTGTATGAACTCAGCTGAGGTTTTCAATGTGAGCTGTAAACCTTGATTGATCGGTAACTCTTGTCAGCTCTCATTCACTGCAACAGAAGCTGCAGACTGACTTTCTCATCAGCTTCCCACTTCCTTAACTTGCAACATCTTTGGTTGTCTTTGGAGTGTGGTAATGTGCTATATAATCTCATGTTCAGCTACTCAAGCTCTAACAAAAATACTTAATTCACACCTGAAAAGCTTTATTGTTAGGATGGTGTAGCCTACCTGGTGACTGAGAACAGCTGCTACAATGTAATCCAATGGAGCGATTGTCCAAGTCAAAGAACGTCCACTAAAGTGCTTGTTTATTACCAAGAACTAAGGATCCCTGCAGAGGTAAACCTTTTTTTTTAATCAAAAAGGAAGATGCTTTTTGTTTAGCCACTGACACATCAAATCTGTACATCGCTACCTGACTCCAGTGGGAAAAAAAACAGGAATTTTCGCAGGACACAGGCTGCTGATCAACCACTGCCTCGTTCTGTTTGTTTGTGTGGTCGCGGTAGTGGCTGACCAACAGCTCCCCTGTTCAGTTCTGTAAAATTCCTTTTTTTTTTTCTTTTTTTTTTTTGTAAAAGGAGTCTGAGACTGTGTCTCTCATACCTGTAATGTATTCTTCATGTCCATCACTGTCTTTACAGTCGGTTAGGTGTGATTCTTCCTCGTCGACCTTGCTGTCACCTTCTCAACTAAATCCTCCTGAGTGGCTCTGTGTGACTGTGTGGCTATAGCCTGTAATACAGTGACATAAAGTGTGGTTTGTGGCTGGTAGATTAGCTTAAATTCACCATTTAACTATCTGCTTGCACATTGACTACTGATTATGTTTCATATTGATATGAGATATGAAACATAACCTAGCATTCTTCATCATCACATCAGCATCATCACTCATTCAATACAGTCTGCGACAAAAATGACAAATGTTCTCAGTGACTTTGTCATAAAAATCCTCCCTGTCTTTTAGTTTTAAAAGTCGGTCCACACAGCCAATCTTTTTGGGTGTACCACTCCGTTTTAATTTTTAAGCTTGGATACAGAATCTTCCATTTTTGCAGTCACATCAAAAAACTAAAATAAACGGACTGCTGCAGTGCATTTGACTTCTTGATTTGTTTAGCTAGCGTGTTAGCACTTGTGTATGAGAGCATCAGCAGAACAAACTCACACACGATCCCCTTAGTGAGGCAGAGGTACCGGCTGCCTCACCTCGTGCTTTTTCAGTGCAGTTTTATGTCAGTTTGTCAATATGTTATAGGTTACACATACGTGAAATACATTATCCAGACTATGGAAAGTGAGGACATATAACAAAAGTGTCTACAGATATTAGGCATGCTCTCAACCCAATTTGTTAGGGATTGCGCAATCCGAGATGAGGCTCGGTTCGTCGCTGGGTCACGTCGCATCTCCCCGCTGTATTTGAACAGGACATACGCAAATTTAGCGCTATCAACTATAAAAATGGTTGAAATGATTGGAATCATACAGAAATTACATTTACAGCACAGATCAGTGGACAAATGTTAATGTTTATTTTATTATTATTTTATATTATTATTATTATTTTATTTCTATTATTTTGGGTTTTTTTTACCTGTCATGATGACAGGTGAGGCAGAGCCTCTCTGACCGCAAGTCCCCTGCTGTAAGATAAAGTATAGTTGCGTTGGTAGGACACCTTTGCCCCTTTTACACACACTAGGCTACTTAATTTCAGACTTAAATGCTTTGACAATTGACAACAAACTTCTTATTTATTTATTGTTATTTATTGACGTTCATTCTCTTCTAGGCGAAAAACAATTATGTCCTCCCGCTATTTGCGACTTAGGTTACTACTACAATATGCCATATAAGTTACGCTACATAACGCAAATAGTTTAGTGCTACCTATATCCATATACAAATAACGCACAAGACGGGTCTGTAAAAGTCCAATAACCTGGTTCCAAAGTATTTAGCCAACATGACCAAATATTCCAATTTCAGCTCCTCAGAATATCTGCCAATCTCTCTTATAAGCCACTTTCTCCTGTGTTTAAGACAGGCAGGAAATTTGTACAAGCACCTTTTATCAACAGCTGATTGAACGATTTAGACAACTTACCTTAACTCATATTCCAGAAGTGTAGAAGATGCTGAGGGTGGCGACTGCAGGTGCAGCGTGACAATTTCCTGACAAATTCCTCAACAACTCACACATTTTGAGTAGTTAGTGCCTGGTTAGCCCAAATTTTAGGCATGACAGATCAAACCATTTTTTGCACAATAGAGAGGGTTAAGGTCCATTAAGAAGACAAAAATAACAAGCTTTTAAGTGACTCGCAAATACTGGTTTGCACAAATATTATTATAGTATTTTTGACCAACTATTCCAGCAGATTATTTAAGGGTTAAGGGGGCCAACTGACCCAGTTCCCCGATGTCCCTATCAATCATTTACACCCAAACACCTGGGAATACAAGGGCTAGGTTCAGAATTACTGGAATTATACTCAATGATTGCCATCAGCAAAAAGTTTTTGAGAGCATGTGACCTATAGGTCAATATAACGGCATTGTTTCATTTTTACACCTGATAATCATACTTTCTTGCTCTGAATGACATTTTGTCATAAAGAGAAAAATACACATTTTCCTCTCAAATAGCCAGCCATGTTTCTAAATTGGGGTACACACTAAAAGATATTCGGCCCGATTATTGGCCCAAATCCCTCCTCCCGATCAAAGTCAGCCCAATTATCTGATGGTTCTAAAGATTATCTTGCCAAACATTAAAAAATCCTGTTGTGTGGGGAGTATATCGAGGAGAGCCGAGCATGCACTCTGACGATTGTCATGTGGAATGGGACAATAACCAATCAGGAAGCAAGCTGACTGAAGACGGAAGCACAACAAACAAGTGACATTGTCATCCACCATGTTTATTTACTCGCTTTTGACCACAGAAGGTCTCGAGTCAAGACTCTCATTGTCGGTGGATGGAATCTGTTTGTGTGAGGTGTGCTGTGTTGGTCTTGTTGCACACCACACACTTTAAGAACAAAACTCTGGGACTCTGGGATTTGCTATCTACACAAAGTCAGAGGCATAGCTTAGAAGCTTGGACTACTGAAATCCAAAATATTGCCCCAGGAGGTCATATGGAGACAGCTGATCAGGAAAGGAGAAAAGGAGGTTTCTTGGAGACTTAGACATTCTTGGAAGGCATGACCCAATTGCTACCCAACTGTTAAAATGAAAAAAGCTAAATATACAGGCAAATGAGGTGTTTACCCTAATGGCAGATGAAAAAACAAAAAAGGGTTAGGGTTAGAACAACTTTATTTATTCCCTAGGTTTCTTTTTTACAGGAGTTATAAAAGAGAGATTCTTGCACTTTAAAGCATCTCAGTACTACAGGACTGACTAGATAATCCACATTCTTGAGAAATATGGCAGTGAATACAGGTGTAATCTAGTTAGGCAAGCCTATAATGGTGCATGCATGCTGTTCCCAGAAGCAGAGTGCTTCTTTTCGTTTTTTACAGAAACTGTATGTATTTATGTCTGGCTCTTATGTTCATTCCAAGTGGCTAAACACACAGAAGGAAATTTATGCAGGGACACCCAGAGAACTGCAAAAACTTTGTGAAATGGGGTGGGAATGTTGACATATGGTTTGCCATACTAGAATGACTACCTTCTATTATAGCTGTCCTCGAGGAACGAGATGATGAAAAAATAGATAGATCACTTGAAGCTTTGACCAAAAGTTCATAAGGCTTTTGGTGACATTGACCAAGCTTTCTGGTGACCCAAGATGTCACTCAGCTGTAGATTTAGTTGAGGCTCTTGTGCAAAGTCTTCAAGCTAACAGGGAGGAATCCTACTTTGAAGAGCTCTGGAAAGAGATACCACATACCTCTGAATAGTGAAATGTTGAGATAGACCCCAGACCAAAAAGAAAAGGAAAACAGAGCATAACACTACAAGGACATAGTGTAGGTGTGCATCCTGTACAAATATACTTTGTACTAGTATATTTTAAGCAACTTGGGTGTTTTAAGTGTGGTGTCTGGATGAGCACTATCCCTGGACTTGGATGATTTTGTAAATTGTTTTGCTATGAACTATAATGACCCTAGAATACAGCATATGTAAGGTCCTGCATACCAGGCATGTCTATGCACGGCACCATCTGAACAGCTGTATTTTCTTCCAGAGAATGAGTATTACCTAACCTAAAAACACAGCTGACCTTGCCACCCTCAAACATCTTCCCTTAAATTTAAATTTTTGTTCAATTCTCTAAGGAGGCACATGTTGATAGCTACTGAATGGTGATCGTGATTCACCGCAGCAGGGCTGTTAGACAGGGATTACTTTTTCAGGAAACCTAAAAATGGAGGTCACCAGAGTTGTTTTGCCCTCACTGTAAAATATGAGGACACATGAATGAAACAACAAAAACCAATAGTATATATGAAACACACACACACACACTCTTAAACACTTAAGTTCAACTGTGTCAATGGAAATTTCAAAGACAGGAGCAAAGAGGAAAATGTTTGGATCCAGAAAATCTGGGTCAGCGTATGCTCACCAAACACTTTGTGAGGAACACTTGTACACCTGCTTATTCATGCAACTATCCAATCAGTCAATCATGTGGCAATAGTACAATGTATAAAGTCATGTAGAAACAGGTCAGGAGTTTCATCCCTTTATGGCCACAATTTACCATCTTCCAATGGCTACTTTCAGCATAATAATGTCATGTCACAAAGCAAAAGTCGTCCCAAACTGGTTTCATAAACATGACAATGAGTTCAATGAACTTCAGTGGCCTCCCCACTCATCAGGTATGAATCTTAAAAAATACTTTGGAATGTAGTCGAGCAGGAAATTGGCAGCAAAATTGTTCAGCTGAAAATCTGCAGAAATAATGCAATCATATCAACACTGACTACAGTCTCAAATAAATGTATTAAACATCTTGTAGAGTCCATGTCATGAAAAACTGAGGCTTTGGGAGCAACAACAAAAACCAAGAGTTTTTTTTTTTAAAGTTGGTTATTATGATAAAGAGTGACAGATTGGCATATGGGAGATATTCAACTGCAACCTGGCAACCCTCAATTTTAAACTATATCAGGTGCTATTGTATTTGTATATTTATAATCTAACATTAAAGAACTGAAAACAAATTCCATGGACAAAACTGACATCAGCTGAAATTAAATTCCAGGAGTTATGTGTTGTTAGCTAACTTATGATCATTGCTCAGATATGTCATTTCATTGAGCCACTTTATCAACATTATTGACAAATTAAAATCTTCAACTTCTTTTTAAATGTGAACAAAAATGAAAGTGACACTTGAGCTATAGCTAATAAGAAAGTTGTGGTGTTAATACAAACGTTGGAATTAGTGGGAGAAATATTTACAATTCTGATGACATAGTGAAAGATCTTCCCATTGCTTAGGAGCTGAATAAAATATAAGTTTTTGAAATCATTTCAAGATAGATCTGAGCATTTCTGTGCCTTTGTCATGAAACTCATGACAGTTATATATAGTTATAACTTACAGCAGATAGATTACTCTTACTCTCCTCTGCTTTGTCAACAACCACGATGCCTGGTTGGTTTCCCCTGCCTCTATGGATCTGTGGATGTTTAGGGCCTGTTCTTGTGCTGCCATGATCAGGGCCTCTGTGCTGGTATTTCTTACTGGTAGGATTTCTTATCACCCACTTCCCTATCTCCTGATGATACATTAAGGGAGAATGTATTGGTACACATACGTGCAGAAAGACGCTAGTATACTGTATGTCATGAAAACTAAGTCATCACAGAGAAACACATCTTTAAGGTGTGATGGCTCCCTCTGTAGATGGATGTACTTTGGTACACCAAGGATAAAGCCAAATGGTATTAAAAATAAAACACTATTTTAAAAATGCCCAAAATAATCTCCACAGTGGAAGATTTACAACTACTTTGTTATTTCTGATACATTTATTAATTTTCTATTGTCAAATGTACTATCAATATTTGAACCATCAGCAGGCTTTAAAAAACATTAAAGATCATTCCAAATTCTGATGCTGTAAGAATTACATTTAAAAACAAATTCAGTGGGCTATATGTTATTAAGTTTCCATCTTCTTGTAAAGTTGTTCAAATAGTGCCATTATTATTTATAATATTCCCTCAGGGAATTTGTCAAACTCACTGATCCTGGCAACCCTCAAGCTGTGCCTGTTACATATTGTTGAGTAAGGAAATGGTTGGTATTTATTGTTAAGACACTTCAAGTGTATGGCGCTAGCTAATTTGTTTTTGTCTTGTCATTGCTAACATGATTTTAACATCACTATTGCAGACAAAAATGCCCACTGAAAAATAAAAAATGGAGGACACTCTCCACCACCAAAATATATGTTTATATATATATATATCTGCCAGAGCATCTATTGACACCGACACAGGTAGGTGGAGCTGTGTAATCTCAGGTGAGCTATGTCGCAGTGAAATGGCTGCCTCTAACTTCATAAACTGGATGAAAATATATGTGAATGGACGCTTTTGAGATTGTTTAAAGATAAGTTAATGTTGCTGGAAGACTTTGGCGGCTGTGGGGATTCCTATTGTAATTTCTCCAGTAATGAAAGTGTCATTTCATTAGGGGGCTAGTTTTGTCTCCATCAGTCACCAGCTTATCTTTGTATAATCAGCAGGAAACAGCATCCAATAGTTCATCAGGACAACAGAAAATTTCTCTGGTAAGGTCTTACAGTGACTCAGTGATGAGATGTTTAGGCTACTTTTCTTCAAAGATCATAGGGATGGTACTGTAACACATTCAGAATGCTGTTCTGTAGGGCTGAATCTAACAGTTATTTTTTATTTATTGATTTTTTTTCCCCCAATTAATCAAAGTTTCTAAATATGAATGAATAACTTAATCTTCAACATGAATTTGACTAGTTAAACAAAGAGCAAAGACCAATTCAGTTCAATTTTATTTATATAGCGCCATATCACAACAAAAGTAATCTCAAGGCACTTTTCATATAGAGCAGGTCTAGACCAGAGAGACCCAACAAATCCCACTTTCTTAACCCAGTTTCTTTGTTATTAGAGTGAACTAGATCAACAATGGCAATATTATATTAGGAATTATATGCTGCTGGTGATCTCCGGGGATTTTAATACTTTAGCAACTGGTATATGTGACTAATAGCAATAAAGTTAAGAGAAAGATTTACTTTTTAGAAAGAAGGGTAAATAGAAATTTGTGGAAAATGACGAGTAGAGACGCAAAATCAAGAAATGCAATAACATACAGTAGATGAGATCAGGATATGTTGGTTTATAATGGCCTGAGAAAAAGTTAATGCTATTTACATGCTGAATGGATAAAAAATAATCCCTTCCTTGATCTAGTGTTGATTTTTTTTTAGCTTTTGTTCTATTTTTGGTATTTATTTAATCAATGTCACACCTGCGACATTGCAAACCTTTTACATTTTGTGACAGTCCTCGTCTATTAAGCCCCTATATCTGACAAGCAAATGACATGAGTCAGAGACAAGACATTTTTCAAATTAAAGGACTTGTGATTGTTACCTGTTAATCTGTCAGTTTTGTGGCTCACACCTTCTTTTTTTTTTTGCAGTAGAAATTTTCTGCTGCTGCATTCCACCTCTGCAAATTATGAGGGTATTTCCAACAGTGTACCAGTAAATAATTCCACAGAAATACAGCAAAATAAGAATTTAAAAAGTAATTTGTGTAATTAGAACATATTTTGTTGTACTATACAGTCCAGTTCTACAAAGTACAAAAACAACAGTGGTTATTTGCACCAATTAAAAAAACGCTTTTTGCTCCTCTAAGGCCAAGCTTTTTCCCCCAGACCTGCCATTCTTTATCCACCCACTTGATGTCCTCAGTCTTTTCTCCTGGTCCCTGTTTACCTGCCTGTTGACACATCTTGTTCTACATCTTTAATCACCTGAGCTTCCCTCCTCACTTACACCTGTTGCATATACCAACTATAATTATATTTGTGTATTCATATTGAATTAAGTAAGTATTGCTTAATTGTATTCATATGGTGTGTATGAGAATTTTAGTCCAATTCTTTCAGCATTAACCACAGTGCTGTCAAACAGACTTGATAGCAAATCAAAAATATAAAAACATAATTCAAAGTGGTAAGTAGGCTTACTTTCATATTGTTTAAGTACAACATGCACAGGGCTTTAATGCTTCAATCAGTCTCTGTTATAAGATATCAGTATAAAAAAGCACAGTGCAATGGCTCTGACATTTCTTGTGGACAGCAGGACAAAAATGACAGGAAGAAGACAGGAGGGGGCCCTCCTACACAGGAGTACACCACTTGTGAAGAGCTGGCCCTTGGTAACAATGAGCGCTGCCCCTTAATGGAAGGAGTGGAAGGAGGTGTCTCCCCCAGTGACTTCAGTGGAAGTGGTAATAACAGAGGGAATAAGTAACATGTATTTACTTTCTCTACAGTTGATGGGGAGACACTGGTGTTGCTGCCACCACCAACTTATCCACTGTCCGATACAGACGTGACAGTGAAAGCAACCTGTCATATACACTGGTATGTCATCTGTGGTTGCTGATGATGGAATAGATGATTTACATGTTATGTCTTATTGTCTTGTTTTCTCAGGTGGAGGCCCTAGATGATGAGATAATGTCTGTATGCTCAGAGAGTTTTTGAGGTACACCTTAATCCTTTTTACCAATTTTTATACTGTTTTCAGTTTGCCCATCTTAACACAGATGGTGAGAGTGTGGACACTGTAATTGAGTTATCTCTAAATTATTGCTAATGGTGGTGGTCTGCACATGGGACTAACAAATGCCAAAAGTGCTCTTTATCCAAAAATGAATCACTTTTTCCATTGCTACAATGTTAATTTGGTGATTAATTAACTTTAATTTAAAAAGAGTAGTCAATTTGCATTTCTTCAAGTGAGCCTTGCAAAGGACAGTGCTTACACGTTAAGGTAACTGTTTTGTGTTATTTGTTTCAGGTTGGAACAGACAATGTTTAGTCTCTCTATAAGAGGACACAAACTTGAGGTGGAGAGACTGCAATATAAAAAGAAAGTAATTCAGTTATATATTTTATTCACAGGCATGGGAAGCCATTCAACCAAAATGTATTTTCTTTTCATTGAGAAACGGGATAAAAAGACATATGAAAACTTATGAAATTAAAAATGCCAGTTCTTTGTGTGTCTTAGGCAGAAATTGCTGTGTGATGGCCCACCACATCAGGAGGGGGCTAAACACTGGCTCACAGGAGGGCCCCTCTCCATCCTTATGTTGGCAGTATTGTGGAGCACTACACACACTGTACTTATCTTGCAAGCCCGATCTGGGGCCACTCTGAGCCCATGCAGGCAGGTGAACTGGGCTTTTAGGTTTAATCAGGGTCAATAGGGGGTCATTAAAAAGGGCTGGCAGGCATATCAATGTGCATTTGAAAAGACTTTATAGTGGAAAGAAAGGTAGTCCATCCAACCATAGGTATCAGTTCTAAGATGTTGGTATGTTAATGAGGGCCACTGCCACTAACTTGCTTTTTGACATTATTCAACAGCAACCAGTGGTGGTCTCTAATAACAGAATACAATAAATGTTTGTTTATACTAAGGGTGAGACTTACTGCTGACTTTATTGTTGTAGAATGATTTCAAAAAGCTGCAGATGATGAATTCAGCAAATCACTTGTAAATGTGTCTAGAACAGATCTGAAAGTCACCTGCCTTATTGTGAGTGCTACAGTGCTTGTGTGCAGTTGTTCTTCTTGTTGTGGCTGTGGTTGCAGTTGTCTGAGCAGTCGTCATTGTCCCAGGAAGTGTTGGCGCAGCAACTGTCATTGTGGTAGGTGGTATTGTTTTCCCAGCGGTTGTTATTGTCCCAACAGTTTTCATTGTCCCAGGAGGTGGTGTTTTACCAGAAGCTGTCATTGTGGCAGGTGTTGTTGTGTCCCAACAGCTGTCAATGTTGCAGCAGAATTTGTTGTTCTAACATTATTATTATTACATTACTTATTTTTCACACCTTGTTCCATGGCCAAGTAAAATACTGTTCTGTTTTCTGACTGCAGACATCTGTTAAAATTGTGTATTGGAAGACTTAAAACATAACTGCATTTAAACTTTCAATAATAAAACTTAAAAATCATACCATAATACCTTGTATGAATATGATAAAAGCAATGTAATCACCAGGTTACATCTTTTATAAGCAAAGTTTTCAAAAATTGTGCATCATTGCTTTACTATTACATAACTTAGCTTACCCATTATAATCAGCAAAACTTATATGATCTGTCCAACACCTTCTTATCTTTATGTGAATCTGTAAAATCACCACAGAATTAATTCCAAAAACCAAAAAGTCAAATGTGTTACCAAAATAAAGGCAATATGTTACCAAAATGAAGGGCTGTGATTTTTGTTTACTTTGAAACAATTTTACTAGAATGAAACTGTACCTTTTGTGTTTTCACCTGAACAATAGGGTTTTAGCAAGTTGTGTTCCATTATAAACTGTCAGACTGTCTAAGCAGGTGACAGCTACAGAATGGGGAAAGAATGAAAACAAATAATGGATAAACTAGATAGATAGATAAGTAGAAACTAGATAGATAAAGGTTTCACAATGTATATCTATAAATATAATACAAAGTATGAATTTATAACAAAAAAGTCTAAAAAGTAGCTCAGAACTGGTTAGCAATAATGTATTATAATATAATTAATAAATGAATAATTGAATGGCATAAACAATAGCTAAACATACAAACACTCATTACACATTTGCACAAATATTGTACATTGACTTTAAGATATTATTACCCAAAATCAACAATCGAAAAGATCTGTTTGTTTTTATACTTTTTCAGAGGTTATATACCATGTGAGAAGTTATGTATTTCATCTTCATACCTTTGACATTTCAAATCAGCTTTCTTGACAGTCCACATACATTACAGTTATGTTTTCATATATATATAAGAGTAGTATAAAGGGCAAAAGATGCAAGTCAGCCAATCAGAAATGTAAATGTGCCTTCGTTGAAAAAGACAAAATCAAATTACAGGATATAGGATGTTAATTGTGTATTAGTCATTTTCTTGGCATAACACTGAAGATACAAGGAAGAGATACAAGGAACACAAAAGTTAAGGAAACAAGTTCTAGTTTAGTAAATGAGACATTAGATATTTGTTTCACTCCCCCTCAAAATGACTGTTTGACAAACAATTACATATGAATACATACACTGTATTCTGTATTTACGCTGTGCTCAGATTATTCAAAGCAAAGTTTATCGGTGGACTGTGCTGCTCAGAAGCTGAATACACTCAAACTGCATGCATGTAAAATGTAAAATGCATGTATTGATATCTTGTTTGTATATTGATTATTTTAAATTGTGCAAATGTACTGGATCTTTTCAAAATGTAGCTAACTACCCTACACAAAATGATTTTCACATGTGACTTAATGGAAATGGCATAGACAGTAATAATTAGAGACAACAAATTCTGCTCTCCTTAAATCTTTTATTCATGGTACAGGTTAGAAGTGGAAATACAGAAGACAGAATGAAAAGAGAAATACATTGTTTTTATCATAATGGTGAATCATAAAACAAAATCTGAACATTGATTGTGATGTTACACCTGAGTTAGATATAGAATACTACAGTGACATCAAGTGTCATCACCAGTGCTGGACTAATCAAAGGGTTTTATTTAAATGAATTACGTATGCACCTGTAGTCGCTGGGACTGCATGTCTTTTGGTAGAAAGTAGTCCCAATGGAACCTGTTCTTCATGACACAGGGCTGCTGAGAAACTGTACTTTGTATTTCTTTCTGGACAAACCTGAATCACTCACCCTGTTGTTGTTGTAAAAGTAAGTTTTAAGAAATAATGAGCTAGGTTCTGACTAACTGTATCTGCAGGCTTTAATGGAAACATGTTCGTTATACAGTAATACATGTTTTTATATCCACTTTCAATGGTTAAGACATTTTTTCTTAATTTTTGTATCCTGATCATCTTAAAGACTAAGTAGTTTTTACTAAAGTTTGACAAAAATAGAGTTAAGTTCACAGAATACACATATGTATGATAACATAAATACAGTACAGTATACAGTATAAATAAGAAAATTGACTGGATAATCATACAGGACATAGTTCAGATATTATATGTTTCATAAATGCCATGATATTGAACATAAATCTTACTGCCTGGGGGGAAGAGCATAATATTGGCTTAATGTTTTTCTTGAATAAAATTCTTTCTTTATTCACTGGACATTTGCTATATGGAGAAAACATAATCAAATATTAATAATTTTGGGTAATATCCATTTCAAAGGACTTATCTTTATGTTCACTTTAAAAGGTAGTGGTTCCAAATGATATCATTATAGCACAATATGTTCTTATTGCATTTGTACGCAATATGAACATATGCAACAAATATCCATTAATGTAGTGTTCACTTTCATTTAAATAGACCAGGTTCTTAAAGTTGTCTTCTTCATGGGGGGTCTTCCTAGGATCTTATAACAGAGAAATAATGAAAAGCTCATCATACTGGTTGAATAGATGTGCTGTTGCAATCAGTCTTTGTTATGACTGTGTGCATCCATCCCAGCTTTGAATTTAATATCTGGCTCCATCTGTCTTTCCCAGCCAAATAACATTTGTGATCCTCAGAAACTTTTGATGAGAACAATGTCCTTTTTCATACCAGTGACAGCAGTCATTTTTCTGATGGAGTTTATTATGGACATTAGTACTGACACTATTGCTGATTTGACAGCAGCCATGAAATCAGCACCAGGCAGGATGCAGTGATGAGGCTGATCTTGTGGCTTGTTCCACTTGACACTTCTGTAAATGTTGTGAAAAGGAAACAAGATTTTGCTTTAACAAACAGTTCTGTAATATTGTAAATTTTTAAACAGGTAGTATTCAATATTGCTTACGTGTGCCATCCACAGAGATGGAGGTGGTTTCAATGTTGAAGGCTGTGATATTTGAAGCTGCATTAATCAATACATTTGCAATCTCAGTGTTATTAGGAACAGATGTAGATGCAAAGCCAGCAGTCATATTGTTGATGATTGATCCATTACTGCAAAGAAATGACCAACAGGTGTTATTTTATTTATCTGCATGAATTCATGACCAGTATTCTTAAGATACCATTAACACAATAACACCAAATTACCTGAATGAAATCACATTCAAGAAGCGGAATGAAGGAAATGCTTGTTTGTAGAAAGGTTCAAGCTGCGGAAATAAAATAAAATCAGTACATAGTTTTTTTTGGCTTGTGTTTCTTCACTTATGCACTGTATTTTTAAATATGACATTAAATTTGCACCATGTAATAACACTGTTCTACATCTGTTCATCCAATGTCCAGTTTATTCAATAACCAGCACATATTTAATCTGTATCCTATTTACTGTACATGGCAAGATGATTTATATTGTTTTTCTTTGAAAACTCACCGCCAAAAATAAACTGCCATCTCAAAAAAGGGGTTCCACCCATTGTGAAAAAAATCTAGTATCTATTCATTAAGTATTAAATTAAATCATGAAGTAGTATTAAATCATGAAGCTCATATACTTTAATGTTAAATTAGACATGTGTTTGCATTAGACTGAATTATTTTGTAAAACAACAGTTTTCCACAACACTCTGATGGGAAATGTTCTATGTTTAGATGTTAGGTGAAAATTATAAATAAATCTGTTTGTAAAGAGGCAGGATGACTGTAAAAATTAAACAAATGAAAAGAGCATTTAGCAAAATATGTAAAACATTACCAAGTAATTTTAATCAGGATATGTACATTTTGCTAGGTTTCAAGAGAGAGGGACTTACCGTTGATGTAATTAGGGAGGCTCGATTTACAAACGCTGCAGATGATGAATTCTGCAAGTCGATTGTAAATGTCTCTCCAACAGATCTGAAAGTTATCTGCTTTGTTGTGATTGCCTCAGAAGTTGTAGCAATTGTTGTGGTCGTAGGTGCAGCTGTTGTAGTTGTAGGTGCAGCTGTAGTTGTATTTGCAGCACTTGTAGCTGTAGTATTCAAAGCAGGCACTTCTGTTGTTGAATTTGATGTGATATTTCTTTCTGTAAGAAAACAAATACGGTACAATATGGAGAAAATTGGAAAAAAAGTACATTATAATAGCCAGACTGGCTTATGTATTATAAGTCACAAGACCATGTGACTTATGTGTTATAAGTCAGAGTGAAAGTGTTGCTTCTCTTTGTCACACTGAACTTCATGGTCATTATGATTGTATATGGTCTTTGTCGACCAAGCAATTTGTTGAAAAGGCGTCAGGTAGGGAATCATTCATAATTCAGACATCAAGGTCAACAATTGAATAGGAAGTGAAAACAGCCCTTCGTCCCACATCCCAAATTGTTTTGTTGTAATCAATTGTAGTAAGACATAAAACTGGGATTGTTATTATCAGATGAAATTTTGGAGTACATGACCAATCATCTTTGGACAGTCCCATACTAAGAAATAATTTTGTATTAATTGAGACAACAAGATTGTTTTATTGTGGTTCATCAGAAATAATACCAAAAGCTCTGTTGTACGGAGTCAAATGTAGAACTCCTGTTTACTTAATTACTTGGATATAGGTCAGCTTTGAACAGTGAGGTTGGAAGGTGTTGTTGGGGTTAGACACAGCTTCTACTAATGTTTTGCAACAACATCAGCAGTAGGGATTTCTTGGTGACACAGTGTTGTTGAACTCAACAGCCACCTCTGCTTCAGTGTCACAGTAGCACCGTGTTCTGGCTGTAGCTGCTCTGCATTGAAAAAAAACAACTTCTTAACAAACAACTATCTTATAAAATTATATTGACATTGATGAGTTATTACATTTATTATAATTTATTGAATTATTTTTGACGCAATGTCTTTAAACCTCAATATTGATGATTTCCAACCCAGAAAGTAAATAAAGTAAAGTAGGACTCTCAAAAATGAAAATGTTACCTAAATGCTGTAATGACACGACTGCGGATGAATCGAATGCCAAATGCTGCCCTGTAGATGATATTATACTGTGGGGAGAGCAATTAGAAAAAAGAAACATTAACAAATTAACAATACGGGAATCTCTGAATGATTAAACAACAACTACAAACTACTAAAATTAACTTTAGAAATATTGAGTAATGTCTAGTTTCAACACTGCTCACCACTACAACAACTTGGGCTTCAGAGTCTTAAATTGAATGCTCTCTGATTAGTGAGCTCAGGTGCAAATGGTTCATTCAAAGTTGCTGCAAGAATTACAACTGGTGGGGGAGCTGCAGTTGTAGTAGTAGTAGTAGTTGTTGTTGTTGTCGTGGTGTTGTTGTTGTTGCTGCTGCTGCTGTTGTTGTTGAACCTCAGCTGTGGTTATGTTGCAGCATTGTAGCTGTAGTATTCAAAGCAGGCGCTTCTGTTGTTAATTTGATGTGATATTTCTTTCTGTTAAAAACAAATGCAGTACAATATGGAAAATTGGAAAAAAGTACATTATAATAGCCAGACTGGCTTATGTATTATAAGATCACAAGACCATGTGACTTATGTGTTATAAGTCAGAGTAGAGAGTGTTACTTCTCTTTGTCACACTGAACTTCCTTGGTCATTATGATTGTATATGGTCTTTGTCGACCAAGCAATTTTGTTGAAAAGGCGTCAGGTAGGGAATCATTCATAATTCGGATATCAAGGTCAGCAATTGAATAGGAAGTGAAAACAGCCCTTTAAATCCATCCCAAATTGTTTTGTTGTAATCAATTGTATTGAACTATACATTGGTTATTATTATCAGATGAAATTTTAGAGTACATGACCAATCATCTTTGGACAGTCCATACTAAGAAATAATTTTGTATTGTTAATTGAGACAACAAATTGTTTATTGTATGGTTCATCAGAAATAATACCAAAAGAAGCTCTGATACCTTTGGGTCAAATGCTTGAACTCCTGTTTATACAATTACTTGGATGAGTCAACGAACAGTGAGGTTGAAGGTGTTGTTGGGGTTGAACACAGCTTCTACTAATGTTTTTGCAACAACATCAGCAGTAGGATTTCTTGAGGTGACACAGTGTTGTTGAACTCAGCAGCCACCTCTGCTTCAGTATTCACAGTAGCAGCTTTCGTGTTCTGGCTGTAGCTGCTCTGCATTGAAAAAAAACAACTTCTTAACAAACAACTATCTTAATAAAATTATATTGACATTGATAAGTTATTACATTGTAATTATTGCATTATTTTTGACATTATTAATATTTAAACCTCAATATTGATAGCTTCAACCCAGAAAATAAATTAGAGTAAATCCGGACTCTCAAAATGAAAATGTTACCTAAATGCTATATTACGACTGGATGAATCGAGATACAAATGCCTATGAATAATATTATACTGTGGGGAGGAAGCAATTAGAAAAAAAACATTAACAAATTAACAATAGAGGAATCTCTGAATACAATTAAACAACAACTACAAACTACTAAAATTAACTTTAGAAAGATAATGAGTAATGTCCCAATTTCAACACTGTACTCACCACTACAACAACTTGGGCTTCAAGAGTCTTAAATTGAATGCTCTATCGATTAGTGAGCTCAGGTACAAATGGTTCATTCAAAGTTGCTGCAAGAATTACAACTGGTGGGGGAGCTGCAGTTGTAGTAGTAGTAGTAGTAGTAGTTGTTGTTGTTGTTGTCGTGGTTGTTGTTGTTGTTGCTGCTGCTGCTGTTGTTGTTGTTGAACCTCCAGCTGTAGTTGATGCACCAGTTGTTGTTGACCCTCCAGTTGTAGTTGATCTACCAGTTGTAGTTGAAGCACCTGTTGTTGTGGAACCTCCAGTTGTTGTTGATGCACCAGTTGTAGTTGATGCACCAGTAGTTGTGGAACCTCCAGTTGTTGTTGAACCTCGAGTTGTAGCAGTTGTAGTTGATGCACCAGTTGTTGTTGAGCCTCCAGTTGTTGTGGATCCACCAGTTGTTGTTGACCCTCCAGTTGTAGTTGATCCACCTGTTGTTGTGGAACCTCCAGTTGCTGTGGATCCACTAGTTGTTGTTGAACCTCCAGTTGTCGTTGATCCACCAGTTGTTGTCAAAACTCCAGTTGTAGTTGATGCTCCAGTTGTGGTTGATCCACCAGTTGTAGTAGATGCACCAGTTGTAGTTGATGCACCAGTTGTTGTTGAACCTCCAGTTGTTGTTGATCCACCAGTTGTTGTTGACCCTCCAGTTGTAGTTGATCCACCGGTTGTAGTTGAAGCACCAGTTGTTGTTGAACCTCCAGTTGTAGTTGATGCACCTGTTGTTGTGGATCCACCGGTTGTTGTTGAACCTCCAGTTGTAGTTGATGCTCCAGTTGTTGTTGAACCACCAGTTGTTGTTGATCCACCAGTTGTTGAACTTGCAGTTGTTGTGGATCCACCCATTGTTGTTGAAGCTCCAGTTGTAGTTGATGCACCAGTTGTTGTGGATCCACCAGTTGTTGTTGAACCTCCAGTTATAGTTGATCTACTAGTTGTAGTTGATGCACCAGTTGTTGTGGATCCACCGGTTGTTGTTGAACCTCCAGTTGTAGTTGATGCTCCAGTTGTTGTAGAACCATCAGTTGTTGTTGATGCACCAGTTGTTGTTGAAACTCCAGTTGTAGTTGTTCTACTAGTTGTAGTTGAAGCACCTGTTGTTGTGGATCCACCAGTTGTTGTTGAACCTCCAGTTGTAGTTGAAGCACCTGTTGTTGGGATCCGCCAGTTGTTGTTGAACCTCCAGTTGTAGTTGATGCTCCAGTTGTTGTAGAACCACCAGTTGTTGTTGATGCACCAGTTGTTGTTGAAGCTCCAGTTGTAGTTGATGCACCAGTTGTTGTTGATCCACCAGTTGTTGTTGAACCTCCAGTTGTAGTTGATGCACCAGTTGTTGTGGATCCACCAGTTGTTGAAACTCCAGTTGTAGTTGATGCTGCAGTTGTAGTTGATACACCGGTCGTAGTTGAACCTCCAGTTGTGGTTGATGCACCAGTTGTTGTTGAAACTCCAGTTTGTAGTTGATGCTCCAGTTGTAGTTGATCCACCAGTCGTTGTTGAACCTCCAGTTGTTGTGGATCCACCAGTTGTTGTTGAACCTCCAGTTGTAATTGACACATCAGTTGTAGTTGATCCACCAGTTGTAGTTGATACACTAGTTGTTGTTGAGCCTCCAGTTGTTGTTGAACCTCCAGTTGTCGTTGATGCACCAGTTGTTGAAACTCGGTTGTAGTTGATGCTCCAGTTGTAGTTGATGCACCAGTTGTTGTTGAGCCTCTGTTGTTGTTGAACCTCCAGTTGTAGTTGATGCTCCAGTTGTTGTAGAACCACCAGTTGTTGTTGATGCACCAGTTGTTGAAGCTCCAGTTGTAGTTGATGCACCAGTTGTTGTTGATCCACCAGTTGTTGTTGAACCTCCAGTTGTAGTTGATGCACCAGTTGTTGTGGATCCACCAGTTGTTGAAACTCGAGTTGTAGTTGATGCTCCAGTTGTAGTTGATACACCTGTCGTAGTTGAACCTCCAGTTGTGGTTGATGCACCAGTTGTTGTTGAAACTCCAGTTGTAGTTGATGCTCCAGTTGTAGTTGATCCACCAGTCGTTGTTGAACCTCCAGTTGTGGATCCACCAGTTGTTGAACCTCCAGTTGTAGTTGACACATCAGTTGTAGTTGATCCTCCAGTTGTAGTTGATACACTAGTTGTTGTTGAGCCTCCAGTTGTTGTTGAACCTCCAGTTGTCGTTGATGCACCAGTTGTTGTTGAAACTCCGGTTGTAGTTGATGCTCCAGTTGTAGTTGATGCACCAGTTGTTGTTGAGCCTCCTGTTGTTGTTGAATCTCCAGTTGTTGTTGAGCCTCCTGTTGTTGTTGAACCTCCAGTTGTAGTTGATGCTCCAGTTGTTGTAGATCCAGCAGTTGTTGTTGATGCTCCAGTTGTTGTTGATCCACCAGTTGTTGAGCAGTTATTGAGGATCCACCCGTTGTTGTTGAAGCTCCAGTTGTAGTTGATGCGGACAATGGATCCACAGTTGTTGAAACTCCAGTTGTTGAATCTCCAGTTGTTGTGATGCACCAGTTGTTGTTGAACCTCAGATGTTGATGCACCAGTTGTTGGTGACCAGCTGTTGTTGAGCTTCCAGTTGTTGTTGAATCTCCAGTTGTTGTGGATGCACCAGTTGTTGTTGAAACTCCAGTTGTAGTTGATGCTCGAGTTGTAGTTGATCCAGCAGTTGTTGTTGAACCTCCAGTTGTTGTTGAGCCTCCTGGTGTTGTTGATCCACCAGTTGTTGTTGAGCCTCCTGTTGTTGTTGAATCTCTAGTTGTTGTGGATGCACCAATTGTTGTTGAAACTCCGGTTGTAGTTGATGCTCCAGTTGTAGTTGATCCACCAGTTGTTGTTGAATCTCCAGTTGTTGTTGAGCCACCAGTGTTGTTGAGCTTCCAGTTGTTGAATCTCCAGTTGTAGTTGATGCTCCAGTTGTGGTTGATCCACCAGTTGTAGTAGATGCACCAGTTGTAGTTGATGCACCAGTTGTTGTTGAACCTCCAGTTGTTGTTGATCCACCAGTTGTTGTTGATAGTTGATGCACCAGCGCCGTTAAGACCAGCGTTAGCGAACCTCCATACGCGACAACCAGCTGTTGCCAGAAACCCGGGTTGAAGTTGATGCTCCAGCCGCCGACCAGCGTGAATCGTCGTTGATGCACCGCCGCTGTTGTTCCAGCCAGCGACGCACCAGTTGTCGTTGATCCACCAGTTGTTGTTGAAACTCCAGTTGTAGTTGATGCACCCAGTTGTTGTTGAGTTGAACCTCCAGTTGTTGTTGAACCTCCAGTTGTCGTTGATCCACCAGTTGTCGTTGATCCACCAGTTGTAGTAGATGCACCAGTTGTAGTTGATGCACCGGTTGTTGTTGACCCTCCAGTTGTAGTTGATCCACCGGTAGTAGTTGAAGCACCAGTTGTTGTGGAACCTCCAGTTGTTGTTGATCCACCAGTTGTTGTTGATGCAGCAGTTGTTGAACCACCAGCTGTCGTCGAACCACCAGTTGTTGTGGATCCATCGGTTGTTGTTGAACCTCCAGTTGTTGTTGAACCTGCATTTGTAGTTGCAGTTGTCGTCGAACCACCAGTTGTTGTAGACCCACCATTTTGTGCCATGGCTGGTATGCTCGCAAGCCCAACAGCCACTATTGGTAAAGAACAGTATTGATGTGTTTATAATATTCTTTTTCAGAGCACTTTAAACATTATAATAATCATTAACTTACCTATTAGTATCAGCAGACCTGATAAGACTGGTCCAGCACCCATTGTGTCTGCTTTTTGACCTGGAATATTTGACAGTACAGTGATTTAATCAATAAGGAAGTATAAACAGTAAATATCTTACTATACTTAGTGATCTTTTTTTGTGATAATGAAAATTGTTTAATAATTATTTATAATACTAGGCTATTTCCAGTTTAGTAAATTTAAAAAAAAAGTATTTGTACAACATAGTATTTTTTTTAGCACCTTTAAGTTTAGTTTCTGAGGGCACCTGCCCTTCCAACCACAGAATTTAATTACTCTGTGTTATTATTTAATACAGAAATGTACTTATTGACTGTCTAAAATACATGTAACATAGACTATATATATGTAGCATTTCTGTCCTATTAAATACACATTTTAATCTCAAGCAGAACCAGGGGCTAAATTGGCAGCCAGGCCCACAGTGGAAAAACTTCTTAAAATACTTTAATTTATGCTGGAAATTGAAAAGGTGAATGATTTTTGGATGAATATCAAGGTAAATTTTGGTAACCACAACTTCATATAATGCTGCGTCATAGCAGAAAAGACATTCACAAAGAACACTTAGTACACATAGTATGTCACAATGGATTTTCTTAGCTTTTGGTTTTCATATGACATTTTATATTTCATTCCGCTAATCAGAATTAATATTCAATATAGAGTTTTGCAAATGCATTATTATGAGATATCACTCTTCATCTTTATCAAGCATATAGAGCAAAAAGAGATATAAGGTGCTTGAAGTGGAATACAAAGACCAACTAAAATGCTTTGATATAAATATTCTATAAACATGTACATTCTTGTTTTGTTTTTGTTTGTTTGTTTTGTTTTTTTGTTTGTTTTAATGTAGTATCATAGCCACAATTATACCCAATAAACCTGATTGACACCTATTTGATTTGCATTGTAGGATACAAATAATGGAAATAAATGTCAGCAAAATTACATTTCCTATCATGCAAGTTTGTCAATCTTTACGTTCAAGGTGAATTTTCCTGATGGGTCATTGCATACCAATGAAGAGCAAAAGAATGTCTAAAAAATGCAGCTGTGGTTCAGTGTCAAGACTGATCTAATACATTTTCTTGCATGATTAAATGATTAAGTTACTTGGATTTTCAAACATTTTGAAGAAAACAGTATTTGATTTAATAATATACTACACACACACACACACACACACACACACACACACGGGTGATATAAAAATAAGATCTGGAACAAAAATAGTACCTTGCAATAATCCAATACAGCAAGAGTTCACAAATAATTGCCCACATAATACATCAAAAACACATTACAGTAAAGTGTAATTTATTCACTAAAAACACCTGTATTTAGAATTTATTTAGACAGAAAAATGTACTCACCCAAAGCAAGATTCAAGTTGTATAATTAATGTTCTTTAGATTTGCATTTATTTACAGGCGCCTCATGGAATTCTACTCAGGTGCACATTTGTGTGGTGCCACCTGTTTGCTGAGGTCTTATATATATTCCTGAAAAGTAAAAGGAACGTGACGTGACATGAGAGTCACAGGTTTTTTGTTTTTTTTTAATGTTTCAACAGATCAGTGAAAGATAAAACCAAGAAAAAAAACTGACCCAGCAGCAACAGATTCATTGTCAATTTCATGGTTCAGTCACTAGATAATCCTAAACACTGCTGCTGCTGCATTCCATTCAAGTGAACGAACTGGACGTCATTATCTCAATACTTAAACAAGTAAAGGTACATGATACTCACAAAATCCAGTATTTTTGATTAATTACACATCTTTCTTTGCTCAGCCACAGAGGCTATCACAACTAAATACACATTCTTTCCTCTAGTTCAAAATACCTCTTGTATCACTTACAGAACTTATTTTATTCACACGGCCATTGTAAGAACTGAAAGAAGTTTCCAAATAAACATTTATTTAAAAAGACTTATTTTACTATGTTAGTATATATTAGCTTATTATTCCATACAATTACCATTTGGCCAGGGTACACTGGTGCACCTGTACATTTTTATGTTGTCTTCCTCTTTCAAAGTTCAGTCAGTCATGTGTCATGTCAAAAACATAGCAAAAGAACACAATGGCAAGGTTGAAACATCATGGCTTTGACTGCAGTGTAGAGTCCAAATTTAGCATTGACCCACCCTGTTTTTAGATTGGCATTTACAGATAGTGATTTTGTTTTCAGTCTGTAGGGATTACAGCAAAGATGCGCACACTTTGTATGGCTTCAACAAAATTTAATAAAGGATCCCACAAAGTCAACATCTGATCTGGCCCAGGACAACAAAATCATACTGAGATATATGGCAGCATGTCATGTACTCATAATTCAGTAATAAGGCATTAATAAGTTATGTTATAACCAGACACCAGCTGTATGTAGCTTTCTGGGGGGAGTATAATTAGATGATAACAGGCTGTTTGGAAACATATATTAAATTACCCTTTGCCCTTTTTCATTTGATCCACTGACTCTCAGTGTGACAAAAAATGCAGAGAGGTAGAAATCCAGGTGTCTGCCTGTCCTAATGAAGAAGCCTTCACTGTGACTGGCATTTCCCAGTTCCCATTAGAGGTGATACAGTCTAATACTATGCTGTAATAATGTCTCAACGTGGCCTGGATACAAATTCCAGAGGGAGTAAATAAAGAAATGAGAAAAAAAAAAAGTAGTGACAAAACATAACACAGCATATAGGCATAAATAATTGTTTATTCAAGGTGTTACTAATCGCAGAGCTCTAAACAGTAAATGTATTGGTATCAGCAGATTAAAAAAATAAACAACAGGATTAACAGAAAGGAAAAATAAGTATGTATTGTGCAGGTAGATAATGCAGGAAGATAAAATATCACAAAACAGGCGAATGACAAAGTCAATAAACAAAACTCAACATGGAAGAAAACTCAAGTCAGATCAAATTGTACACAAGATTTGTTAAAGTAACACCTAAAGGCATACCTCCACTATTGTCAGATAAGAATTATTGACCATGTTTTTTAATTCTCCTAATTTTCATTGTTAGATAAAACATACACTGAATAATAATGAAAACCTTATTTGATCTGGGGATTAAATGGCAATGGAAATCAGAGGCAAGACTTAGCATATCAAAAACAAACCCAAAGAAAATCTTAAACAATAAAAACTTTATTCCAGTTTCAACTATGTATTAGATTTTTTATGTATTAGGTTTTTGTTTGTTTGTTTTCAGATATTATGTTTAAAAGGACAAGGTGTACAAACACATAAATATTCACATACGCAGAAAGAAATGTTACACAGCTGGTCTAACCACCACAAACATGTAGGAGGAAACTCCATGGACATCATTCAGTACCTAGCTTACGTCCTCAATTGTCGTTTCAGACATCATGGCATGAGTGATATATCTATTTGTGGTTGTACACAGTTTCCTTGACAGCTACCATTTTAGATTGCTTAACAGTCTGTTGCACATAATCAATGGACAGCTGAACTCAGAAAACTAACATCCAGTGTGAAAAACATCAGGTGTATCAGTGACGACACATACTGGAAATCTGCTTATTTTGTGATTAAGCAGCCTCGATAGGTGGAACATGTGACTTGTAAATTTCACAAGCATTTATTTTATTTTATTCTACTCTATTTTATTTTATTTTATTGACATCCTCGTTTGAAAGAATTTCAGGGCAGTCCATCATTGTTTACTCACATTCCTCTTATATAATGAATTAGGGTGTGTAGAGGCTCACTTAGGGTTGATCATCAGTCATACAAACAATAAGGATATTCAAGCCTTTGGTGTCTAATTTACACTGGTGGTGATGTGGGGATCTGTGAAATTGAAAGAGAAGTATCATTTACTACAGACAAGATCTGACACAAATAAAATATCAAGCTTAACACTATGCATATAGCTAGAAGCCATGTATTCCAATATACAGTATAAGTGTCATGCCATCACGTACTTTAAAGAGGTAGTTTACCATTTTGGGAAATACACATAGCCACTTTGTTGTCAAGCGTTAGTTGAGAAGATTGATTACCAACCTCGTATCTGCACCCTAAATATGACACTACAGCCAGCAGCTGATTAGCTTAGCTCAGCAGGTAACACTAAAAGTCCCCATATTTAGTATCTCTAAGCACTACGTGAACAGATAAGTAATGGTTTAAAACACACTATACTGTAATTGTAAGCCGATATCACTGTTTATTAATGTATTCCTCATTAACTATAACTGCTTCTGCAGGCACGTATATGCTGCTATATAAACAGAAAACAGACAATATAGAAAAACACAACTGTAATATGTCTTCACAGGAGGTATTATAATGTCTGACAAATACTATAAATTTTATTGTTTGTATTAAATGTGAATGTACTTCAAAAATGCAAAATAGGTGGAGGTTACGAATCCAAAGCTCCCTTAATACATTTCAAGATTTTAACAGACAAACAAACAAGATATTTTGTTTTAATTATTTATGCAGACTTTATTAACAGAGCCACATTAGCTGTTTCCTTTTATTTTCCCTATAATCAGCTGCTGGCTGAAGCTTTATACATATTGACATGAGAGTGGTATCAATCTTCTCATGTAATTCTTCTCAAAAAAGGAATAAGCATATTTCTTGAACTGTTTAACTATTACATGTAAACACTTGTAATTACCTCACTTGTGTTGTTCTGATCTGGAGGATCTGCACTGGAGGCATTTGAAACCAGAAATGCAGTCTGGATCACAGTTGGGTGATCAAAGACAAGGGGCCTCACAGCACCAATTTTGGCACTGTATTTGAAAAAAACAGTATTTCCCCCAGATAAGGGGTAAGTAGTAGAATCAACTTGCAGCTGTGTTGTGTTGGCTTGGGCAGGATTCAGGTGAGATGCATCTGGTGAAAATGATAAAGGCTGAAGAGAACTTGAGTCTGTGGCAATATTTGTTGTTGCTGTGCTCTGTCCAGGTGAGCTTGATGGCACTGTTGCAGGGATAGCAGTTGACAGTGCTGGAGTGACAGTTAGGTTTTTTGGTGTAGCTGTTAAAGAGTTGTTCACATTTCCTTGAACAGTATTTCCTGTACTTTGGGTAGGTGTCCTATCTGTTGGTACAGGCACTGAAGTCATATACACATTTGTATTGTGAGTCTGAGGCGATGTAAGGGAAGAATGTGTTGTTTCTCTTACTGAGTTGGATAGTACCAATGTTGTGTTTGAAGATGCAGTGCTGTGTGGAGCTGTACTGGGGACAGATGAGACACTTTGTGGTTGTGAACCAGGGGTGATGCCTGTTGATTGTGCAGTTTGTAATGTTGTTATATCAGTTGGCTGTCTGGTGAATGCAGTGGGACGAACTGATGAATTTATGGATGTAGTTCCCGAAGGGGTACTTAATGGTGGACTAGGTGTGATGGGAGAAGCTGTACTTTGTGGAGGGGTGCTGACTGTAGCTGAGTTTGGGGATGATGTTCTCGATTGCTTGGTATCTATAAATAATGTTGCCAAATATGTTGCCAGCGAGGTTGTGTCTGATGTTGTCGCTGCAGAGGGTAAATTGTGGGTCAGTGATGTGGCTTGATCTGTTTCTGAAGATTCTCTATTTTGTGTGGTAAATGTCATTTGTATTGCTGCAGATACTGATCTGCTGTATCTTGGTGTGGATCTGTAAACTGTTGTTGATCTAGTGGTTTGTTTTGTAGTTGTGGGGGGTGTTAATGATTCTGATGAAGGTGGTGATGAACTGACTGATTGTGTCGTTTCATATGCTGTACTTTGTCCTGGAGATGCTGATAATGATGTTGGAATTGTAATTTGTGTTATTTCGGGCAGAATAGAGTGTGTTGGTGTTGTTGTCTCCACAGATCCTTTACTTTGTGTTGTGAACCCTGTTGCCACAGGTGGCATGGTTTGCACTGGTGTAGTCACTGAGTCACTGTGTGTTGGTATTGTGCTGTGAAATGGTGTTGAACCAGCTTTTTCATTCAAATCTGTGGGTTGTTCTGTTCTTAATGCTGCTGATGTTTTTGATGTGGCAGATTCTATTGCTGGAGATGCTGCACTTGGGGATGATTGTGTAGTTACAACTGTAATTTGTCCTGGTGTTTGTAGCGATGAAACCATGGATGGTGTATTTTGTGTTGATATTGAAGTTTCTATTGTGGGTGGAATAGATTGCATAGGTGCAGTTGTGGATACGGTTTGTTGTGTAGTGAATGCTGTTGCCACAGATGATGTAGTTTGTGCTGACGTAGTTAATGATCCACTTTGTGTTGGTGTTGTGCTGTGAATTGTTGTTGATCCTGCACTTTGTTTTGTAGCTGTGGTTGGCACTGCAGTTAATGATACCATTGTTGATGTTTGTGATGTAACTGATTCGGTCAGTGTTGATGGTGTGGTTACAGCCATAATTTGTGTTGATCCTCTCTCTGTTGTTTCATCAGCTGTAGTTTGTGGCAGTGTTGTTACAGATGATGTAGTTTGTGTTGATTCACCTATTGCAGATGTTGTAGCTTGTCCTGGAGTTGTTGATTGAGTGGCTACAACTGTGATTTGTGTTGGTCTTTGTGATGGTGAAACCATGGATGTAGTCGATTGTCTTGTAGATCTTGTATAATTTGTTGGAAATTGTGTTGTGACAGATGCTGATGTTTGTGTTGCAACTGTAACTGTTGTTGTGACTCTGGTAGTTTGTGTTGCTGCTGTTGCTGCTGTTGTGCCTGTTCCTGTGGACATTCTAGTTTCTGATGATGTAATCACTGACCCAGATGTAGAAGATGTACTGTCATTTGTTGACTGCGTCACTGAAACTAATGTTTGTGTTGGTGTTTCTTCCATTGTTGTCGGTATAATGGTTGGGGTTGGGGTGTGAATTGTTGATCCTGCACTTTGTATTTCAGCTATGGGTGGTACCACTGTTATTTCTGATTCTGATGTAGCTGCATATGATGTAACTGATTCTGTCATTACAGATATTGGAATTTGTGGCAGAGTTGTTGTTGATTGTATTGTTACAGCTCCAATTTGTGTTGATGTTGTTTCTGTTCCTCTACTTTCTGTCGCTGTGGCAGTGAATCCTGTTGCCAGAGATAATGTACTACGTAGTGAGACAGCTGATGTCAAGGATGTTGAACTTTCTGTGACTACTGGTGCATTAATCCCAGCTGGTACTGTGGTATAACTAGAAGTTGGTATAATTTCTGTGGTTGTTGCTGTTTCCACATATACTGTAGTTGGGTTTGGCACTGCTGTGTGAACCCTTGTGGTTGCAGTAGTTTGTCTTGTTTCCATAGGTGATGCTGTTGTTCCAGATGCTGGCATATGTGTCAGTGAAGTTGTAGATGGTGATGTGGCAGATGCTGAAGTTTGTGCTGAAGCCGATTGTGTTGTTACAGCTGTAAATGCTTGGGATTGCATAGGTGTGGCTGTAGATGCTGTTGCCAAGGATGCTTCAGTTTGTGTTGGCATTGTAGTGTGTTTTGTTGTAGATTGGATAGTCTGAGCTGGTGTTGTGGCTGCTGTTGCTGCTACAGATTGCAAACTCTGTGGTGTGATTTGGTCTGTTATTGAAGATACTGTGCCTTGTTTCAGCGTTGAAACAGATTCTGTCATTCCAAATTCAGTGGTGGCTTCAGCTGGTGTCGTAGCTGTGGTTTCTTGCAGCACATTATTGGACTCATCTGTCAAAGGCAAACTGGATGTCACTGTCATGGAATGCACTGTGGTTGCTGTTTGTGGTGGTGTCATGGTAGATACTGATGGTGCAGATTCAGATAGCTGTGATAATGAAGTGCTAGTTTGTATCAAGTTTTCCACAGATGGAGTTGTTTGTGCTGTTGGTTGAATAGACACTGTTGTTACTGATACAGTATTTTGTATCAGTGTGTTTAGTTTTGTACCTACAACTGTTGTACTTTGTGCTGGTTGTGTTGAGGTTTTGGTTGATTCTGTCTCTACAGATGTTATTTGGGTTGCCGTTGCTGTGTTGTATTCCATAGTTTCTGTTGCTGCTGTAGTTGATGCCTCTGTAGGTACTGTTGTTATGAAGGGACTTGGAGCTAAGGTTACATTCATCATAGATACATTTTTTTGATTTAATGTTGTGCTTGATACTGAAACTGATGATAAAGTCTGCATTGCAGTGGGTTCTGTCATTTGTGTCTCAGGGGTTTGGATGGATTCTGAATTCTGCCCTTGAGTGACATTAATTTCATTGTAGACAGAGGGTTGATGTGTGGAGGAGGAACTATCACCTCCAGGGGATGAATTATACTGTTGAGTATATGTGCTGCTCCGTGTTGAGGTTGATTTCATTTTCACTGTGGCTGGACTTGTGGCTTCCTCTGGAGTAGTGATCATCTCTGTCACTGTTACAGTTGGAATAACTGATGAACTCTTCTCAGTTGAGCCTCCAAATGTGGAAGAGGATACGTTTAACACTGTAACAACAGGGGATGAAGTTGGTTGTGTCCCAGTGGATCCAGAAGCAACTGCTGTTGCAGAAGGGCTCAGAGTCAAATTTGTGGCGATCAAAACTGATGAATCCAGTGATGTGACAGTCACAGATCCATTGTTAGATTGATTTGAGGTTAAATTTGGGCCCTCTGTCTGTGTTTTGTCTTGGAATTTGCGTGTAGATGTACTTGTTAACATGGGATCAGTTTGTGATAAATGTGGAATGCTGGTTGCTGTACTGTGATATGTGACGTCTGAGGCCTTAGGTGTGGCAGTCACAAATATGTTTGTGGGTGAGTCAACAATGTGTGTAGATGTGGGAGTGTCATGTACTGATACTGAAGAGGTGTCATGGGGTACCGCTGTACCCACTGTAGTTGAATTTAATACAGAGGAGGTAAGCTCTTGCATTGTCAGAGTTTGGCCTGATGGAGCTGTAGTCAAGGCTGAAAGACTTTGTGTAGAGTCTGGTTGAATTTGAGTTGCTGTCACTGTTTCTGCTGAGGAATTGACTTGAGTAACAGTTGACATTACTGTGGCGCTTATGGATGTATTCCCACTTGAATTAAATATATTTGTCTCCATGGGTGGAGTCGTTGCAGTCCATGTTTGTGGGGTAGACGAACGTTGAGTGTTGAATGGCTGAAGTGTTGAAAGCTCACTGACCTCTGGTTCTGTAGTGGTCACAGCATTTGTTGAGTTAATTTCAGGAGTTTCAGTAGAGGCTGAGACCCTCATTTGAAGTGGGCAGACAACTGCATGAGAGGAAATGGCAGAAAAGGCACAACAGGCTTAATATTATAAGCAATAGCAGCAATTTTCTCTGGGACTCTACATTAACACATACACATTAACATTAACACATTAACATACATAGTAGCCTACTGAGGTGACAGAGGGGTTGCTTTGGGTTTTCATCATCAGTTTTATCATTTTTATTGCAACTTAAAAAGAGAAATTAGAAACTAGATTCACAAATTAATTGTTAATTAAGGCCAGGTGATAGCCAGTCAGAAAGCTTGTTGCATCCCATTGTTAATTTGTATTGTTTTACCTTGTTTGACCAGCACAAGTGTCACAAAAGGCTAAACAGAGAGACTAAAAGGTGAGGCTGAATGACTGAATAGCAAATCAGATGGTTAATAGGAAAAGGAAAAAACTGCAGGAAAATGGCAATGCAAATGGGAAAGGAAGTATAAATGCCTAATTAAAATCTGTATTCTTATTTCAATTTGTGGATCAAGTTATTTATTTCTCTTTTAAAATTGATTTTTCAAATAGATGTTTAAATACCACTATTTATTTATGAATTCTTTAATATATTTTAAATTATGTACTTATTGACTGTTTTACTTTTATGTTATTTGTTATTCTGTAGATTCTTTTTTATTACTCTCTTTTTATTGCATATTAAAATATCAAATAATGAATTACTTAAAATAGTTTTGTCTGTTTATTTATAGATTAATATATTAATATGTACATAAATCATATGCCTGTTTTTCTTGTACAATTAATTATTAATGAATTAAATGCTTTATTACTATTTCCTTGTTACTTGTGTTCCTCCATACCTGTTCAACATGTCTGGCCTCAGATGGACTATACATGTAGTAAGTCATGTCATGGAACAATTAATGCTATGCAACCTGACTCACCTGCCAGCAGGCTTAGAAAAAATCCACAGTTCATGGTAGCAAGTGATCCATAAGCAGCATGCATATCTGATAACAAACCAGAGACAAAAAGCATCAGATTTAAGGCATTTTTCTCCTATTCTTTGTAGCCATTCACCTTATATCAACAGTAACATATTTTACAAGCCTTGCATATTTACGTCCTTGTGTCTAGTCTGTGTGCACCATTTTTACGCAGTGACATGATGTGTTCACGATAACATTTTTTTCCCACTGGCACATACGTGCTTCAGTTTTTTTTTTTATACAACTTCACAAACAGCCCCTAAACAGTACTGTGGTTTATTTTTATTTTGTTTTCTTCTGTTTGTGCCATCATTTTGCGCTCCTCTTTTCCACATTACTCTGGATTTTGTCTCCAGAAAGTCAGTATACTTGGATACGTTAGGGCTAATCTATCACTTTTACCTTTACTGACATATTAGTATGATACATATAAAATATTACTTACTGTAGACTTTAAACTCTTACTAGAAAAATTAGATGCATCTGGAAATAATCCCTCAAAACATCTCTTTTATTATCTTACTTTCTTAGTTTTTTGTCAAGTGGAGAGGTGGTTAAAACAAATTAATATGACATGCTTGGGAAAATGGTTGTATAAAGTGGATATTGCAAGAAATTAGGTACTCTTTTGATATATGATTAATCCACATAAACAGCCAACATTCATGGTGGCTTCATGCTTAAGTAGCAATGAATAATACCAACAAGGAAGTAGAATTACATTTATACAGTATGCCTCCCTATTTCAGTACTTTGGAGCAGCATGCTATAAGATATGATGTGTAACTAACATGATACATTGGGATGAATTTGTTTTTTCATTAATCCATAAATGATGTTTCAGCTTAAACTATGGTGTTACTACTAACTATGGTACTACATTGTTTTAATTCTGTCTGCTTTTATCCTCACACCTCCAAAATAAAAGACTATAACATTGTGATGTTTAGTGATAGTAATTATGGGTATCTTGCATAGTTATTGAATTCATTTAGAAAAAATCAAAATGTTTAGAAACAATTACTTTCAATATGTTGAAATGTACCTGTGGCCACATTGAGACATCCACATTCACTATTGTATTTTATGACAGTTATTTTAATTTTTTAAGTGAACTTCATTCAGCTTCTAGCTTGTATTAAACTTATGGATTGGATGGACTTATGGATCTCCTGTCCACAATTTTTAATAGAATATTACTTTAATTTTATTTTTGAGTATTATTTCTGTTGTTATACAAACTTACTTGATAAGTTGTACAGCTGAATATATCTGCAAAAAAAAACAAAAAAAAAAAACATGCTTTTTTCCAATATTATTCATACAATTTCCCATTGTATTTTCTATAATACCCATAGAGAGAGGATGTCAGTGTGGATCTGTCACAGGAAGGCCTGGACAGGATTTCAACAGTAACATCGCAAACAAAATAGTTTTGTTTACAACAAATAGCAGCACATTATAGGTGTGATTCACCTGAAAATATCACGGAAGCAGGAGCAAAAACAACCACTGTTGTTGTATATCTATAATTTACTATTATCTAGCTGTCGTATATTTATTTGTGGTTCTGTGGTTTATTTGTCACAAAGCTGTGTGGTGAGTGTAAATTGTGCACAGACAGGTGTTTTTAACAGGTGTCATTCCAGGAGAAAACATCTGGATTTATAGCTTTTTGATAGCGGTTATTAATCAAAAAAGTACAAGTCCTGGTCTTGATCCTCTGAATCATCTGATTATCAATCTGATTATATGCTTTCTGTTATTGACAAATAACTTGATTATCCGATCATAATTCTTACACAGTAGTGTAAGCAAACTGTGGGGTAGCATCAGGTACTTAGTGAAATATGAGTAGTGCTCATGACCAAAGAGGTATTTGCTATGCTGATCACTCTGAGTGACCTGGAAAACAAAAACTATCCAGGAAATGTAGAGGAGTGTTGAGTCATTTATCAAAACATGCTTTGTTTAGACAGTCAGTCGATACTGCCGATTATAAAACAGTTCATCAGTGTTCTTCCTGCTCAAAAACAGCGTGATGGGGTTTTTCTCACATACATGAACCACCTGTCCATGTCTGTCCCTTTCTCTCTCTCTCTCTCTCTCTCACACACACACAGCCAGATCTCACTAGTGCCGTTCAGACTGCATCCTTAACGGACTTGACCAGGGAGACAAAGGAATTCAAAATAACTCAAAGAATGTAGAGATTACGATTCATAAAATCTAAAAATCCCACTCACCTTTCAACACCACTGAACTGACATCTTGCGAGAATCTTCAGTACACTAAGTGTAAACAAAACTTTAAAAAAGAGCCATCTTAAGGTGCCTCATGAAACCTGTTCTTCCTGCTATAATCACACCTGTCAGTCCACCTCATAGGAGTGACGAACAGTATGAAATATAATTTGTACATTGAACAGCAATGACTGCTGTATGTGGGTGACAGTGAATCTAATTAAGTAATTATGTAGAAAGGAAGATTTCAGTGTGTGCAAATAAGAAATAAGATTCTTGTAAAAGCCCCAATTGGTCTGAAAATTGAGCCAGTTTGAGTGTGACTTGTTTTTCATTGACAATTTACAAAACAACAAGTAGGTATTGTTTCAAGGAAGCAGTTAACCATTTCTCACTATTGAAAATAGTTCAGTTTGTTAGAACATGTTGTGGTGTTAGCTGATAGTAAGCAGAAGAAGATACATCCCGTTCAGCAACAATCCATTCTTTATTTTTGGTACATAATAGTCATGAGACCATGTCATAAAAACCCTGTCCGTTCATTTAACCCACATGACACACTCATCCAGCAGTTCATTGTCTTGTCATCATTGTCTTCAGTGACTGATAACTAAAAATATTCCATGCAGAAAAGAAACAGAACATTCTTTGTTTTAGTTTATGTACCATGGGGAATTTTTGTTGAGAGCAAATGCACTGGTTCACCTAGGTACCAGCATTCACACCTGTTCAATGCTCAGTCTCATCTATTGGCCACTGACTAGCACCACTGGGGTTAAGGCAAAGCATTTTTTAGAAACAACTTATAACAAATCAGTTCAAAGTGCAGTTTAATCATTATACTGAGACACATTTCCTTTAATCGTTGCTGTATTTGAGGGACAAAGTAGGTACATTTTGCAGCTGTATTCATGTGGATATTACAGTATAGGTCAGGGTCCATGGTTACACCAAGATTTCAGGCTAGGCTTGAGGTCTTTAACATTCAGCAAAATTATTTCTGTTGCATCTTTAAAAAAAATTGGCACATCCAATCACTGATCTGTTCAATGGGGACCTTATTTCTAAGGCACCACAGCATTGGCACTACCCTTCGATGAAAGGTATTGCTTCACACCCAGTGACCCACCTTATGTTCTAAAATGTAGCTGCTAAGTGTAGCAGCAACAGTAGCCAACTTTTTCTTTTTTTCTTTTTTTTAAAGAGGGTGTGTTCTAACCTGGGAAATAAGAGCAGTCACACATTTTTGGTCAATTGTCAGACAAGTTCAGTACACCAAAATGAGTAATACAAAGGGTACTTGATGTTTAAATGGCATAATACTGGCACAAAAGACTACAAGGATTTTTCTACTTTTTTCCAACTATCAAATGTAGCATGGTTAGGTGTGGCCTGGTCCACACCTGACCATACTACATTGTTGTCAGTCATATGAGAACAGTATGTTACTTTATAATTTCTTCCTCCATGCAGGAGACGTGCAGACAGAGCTTTGACACAGCCACACCCAGGATCAGACTGACCCTTTTCAGTCTTTTCAAGTGCTACATTGTACAGTATGGGAAAGATATTTGTCTTTTGTGTTAAATAAGGACATTATTTATGAAAAATAATTTATATATGCCATATAATAACAAAAAAAAAAAAAAAACTGAAATAGACATTTTTTAAAAACGTCATCATTTTTAGCTGTATTTAATTATTTTTGGTTATGAGTGCAATATAATGAAAGATAAAAAATAAAAAAACGTAAGGGAATGGTAGTTTATAATTATGTTAAATATAATCTTTGTGTGCCATATGATAAAAGAGCCCATTAATCTAAAATATTTAAACGTTGGCTAATAATTACCAGTAATATTCACAGGACCAAACCGAGATCGATCAAATTTTAATTCACAAATTGCAGAAACTTTAATGCATAAATTCAAGCGTTTTACTTATAACTACATTTCCCATAATCACCTTTTGTAAATAGTATGGAAGCCCGTTGGTCCAATGATAACAATTTCGCATATCTGTGCTACCGCTGCTGTTCTTAAAGGAGACGCATCCTAAACAGGCCTTGTCTCAGCCAAAGAAATATGAGGTTTGCTATAGCTTTAAGAAGTAAATAATGCTCAATGTTTGTAAAATTATATTTCTCGTGTACCGTAACTTTTTTTTATTAATGAGATAGCTAATGAAATGTCTGCGTGGTGACGGAAAATTTACTCTTGACCGAGCTAACAAAACTTGGTCCCACCAGGGCCTTCTACGTTGGTCTTAAATTTTCTATTTCCTCAACGAAGTAATAACAAAAGTCTTTGAGGGTTTTAACAGTTGAATAAGAGCGGCATGGACTCGGAGGAAGACGAGGTTTCAGGTTCTCGTCCTGGTGTTGTAACAACCGGAGACTCAACGGAGGCCCCTACACCATCCACGGACTCGGTTCAACCGTCCAGGGGGAGGAGAGGACGCATAAGGCGGGTGAAAACTGCTGTGACCTCCCCGGACCCCGGTGACTCTCGGTGTAATACCGGAGGTTCTGTGCGTGTTTTGCGAGCCAGGGGAGCTATAGTTGGCACAGCTACTGGGTCCAAGAATGCCACCTGCAAGAAAAAACCTGCTAGTCTGCTTCGTGAACGTGGTAAAGCTGCAGGATCACGCTCCAAAAACTCACCTGTCATGCAGTAAGTGCATGCACAAAGGCATGCCAGATACTTCACTGGTGTACACAACTACACAACAACATAGCTACATCACTTGCCAGAGGCTTGTAAGAAGAGCCCGTAAGATTGCACTGCAAGAGGGCTTATGGCCGTAATTGTCGGAAGTGTGTTATATCACTGGGGTTTCTTAAAGCTATAGAAATGCCACATATTAAAACCATACTTTAAATCATCTGTGTGTACCTGTTGTCCTGTCACTGTCAAACAACAGTACACTTAAAACATACTATGTATTTACCTAGTTGTACTACAAATTTGTCTTGATTTGTACCTGGCTGTTATTTACTGTGAAGATACACACTCTCTCTCTCTCTCTCATACAGAACTGCCATTAAGAAAACCAGAACCAAAAAAGGTACACATACTTAAATACATATCATCTATGAGCAGGAATTGCGTTCTTGTAAGTGATTAGATATGTCACTAACACATGGGCATGCTTACTCCCTCAGTATCCAAACACCCTCTTGGACCAAAGCTGTCCAGATCTAGAAAGGGCAAAGGGAGACCTCCAGCCCAAGCCTCACACATTACACAAGCAACAGCGTGCAAGCCTGAAGCAGGGATGGAGGCTTCATCGTGTGGTAAAAAAAGATGACTTGGGCTCTTTTTAAATGTCACAATGTAAATACTGCAAAATATTTTAATGTAGCAGCCATCTCGAGATGAAATTGATTATCTGTTTTTCAGGAGAGGAAACAGGTGATTTGAAAGGAAGCAGTGACAAGTGAGTGTTATGTAACTTTAACAAACTAACAGCACAGAAAATGTTTGATTTTTAGTTGATTTGCCAGTGTGAATTTCAATGTGGCCAGTATGGTGTTGATGTCCACATTAGTGTTGCAGAACCAGACACGACTCTCAGCAAGGACCCTCCATTCAGAGATGACTCCGATGACCTCATCTACAAACCCGAGACAAAGATGTACGTTGAATGTTATTTCTTATGTCTTATGATGAATGTTAAAAAAAACCTGAAACTAACAGTAGTAAGTCGTGATTTATCTCGTAACTCTCCAGGGAAAAATCAAGGCGGCGCACTATGTTGCAACGAAAAGAAGTCAAAAAAGAGGAGTCAGAAGAGGTGAAAGAAGGAAATGGCATTAAAAAAGAACAATCAACTGAGATGGGTGTGCAGATTGAGGATGAAGTGGGTGATAACACTGAGCCAACCAGGAAGTAAGCAAAATACAGACTGATAATTACCAAAACACACCCACATCAATGCAGCCCTGTGAGTCAGCTTAACGCAGGGCTGTGTTCTGTCTGAGTTTCCTCAGTGCACCATGAAGGAGGTTAACAGTACAGATCTGCTCCTTTTCTACTTATCATATAAAATAACTTGATTCATCTAATATTGTTAAATACTTAATTGTTGTATAGTGAGACCAAACTAATCCAGTGCCAACATTCACAAGTTTGACTGACACTGAGATATCTTTGAATTCTCTGTCCATCAAAATGAGCACATACTGTTTTTGTCATGGAAAAAAAACCCCAACAATTAACACACAAAATATAAAAATAACTTCTTGTAGCAGATGCCAAACTGAACCCACAAGCAGATATCACCACAGCACGCATTAGAGGAGCGATGTAGGTGTTTATTAACAATTCAAAATCCACACTTCTGTTTTGTTTTCATTTAGGCGAGGTAGACAGCACAAAGACGACAAAGCCCCTCGGCAGCCAAAGCGAAGGTATATGTCTTTGTTATTTACTATTGCTATAGGGTTATTTGGATGGAGTGTGATTATTATACAGTTTCCTCTGTTCTGTCCTCATAGGAAAAAGCCCCCAGTGCAGTATGTCCGCTGTGAAATGGAAGGCTGTGGTACTGTCTTAGCCCACCCGCGCTACCTACAGGTCTGCCATCCTGTCAGCTGTAACCATGACAACCCTAAACTGTCTGGAATTTTGCACTGCATTATAGTTAGAATATTATCCATTAAAATAAAACGGATGCATTCTTTCACACCATTTTCATCTGAATTTTTCTCAAGCTTGATATTATTATTTAAATGATTAAACAGTGTTATTGTATCTTTAACAAGGTGACTCTTTTTCTGTCACCTCTTTTTTTTTCAGCACCATATAAAATACCAGCACTTGCTAAAAAAGAAGTATGTGTGTGATCACCCTTCATGTGGGCGCTTGTTTCGTCTGCAGAAGCAGCTGTTGCGCCACGCGAAACACCACACAGGTGATGTTAGGACGCAGATGTTTATGTAAACAGTGTTTATACTGGCTCTGTGCCTTATGTTAACTTGCTATTATACCATATCTGAGTTGCTTGAAATCCCTAGTTGTACATGCCAGTCACAAATTTCTTTGTCTTTCCTGTCATGTAGTTTGATCATTTCTGCTTGTTGTTTGTCTTTTAGATCAAAGGGACTACATCTGTGAGTACTGTGCTCGTGCCTTCAAGAGCTCCCATAACCTTGCTGTGCACAGGATGATCCACACAGGAGAGAAGCCAATTCAGTGAGCACACCCAATAGTTTGCTTATTTATTTAGAGAATACAAATTGTCTTAAATTCTGCCTCTTATATTGATTACAAATATTCTTAGAATTGCTTGCATGAAGAAATTCAATAGTTACGTTGATGTACATTTTGTGATGCCATATTGTTTATTTCCAGTGTATTATCTATTTAGTGTACTGGGTTCTAGCCCTGCCCCAATGAAGATGCGTGTGAACCAATATCCCTGACTAGATAAAGGCTTATTATACTTTTTCACTTCACTCTGCCTAAGACCGTATGTAAATTCAGTTCTGAGGTACTTTGCATTACTATTTTCATGTCGTCACTTAATACATTTTACTCTACTACATTTATCTGACAGCTTCAGTTAATAGTTACTTTGCAGATCAAGATTTTTTAAATCTGCGAAAATAAAATGCCTTGTATGGTAAAGTAAACCACCCAGCAGTTTTTTAAATAGCTAGGATTGCCCAGCTACGATATTTAAATGTGCCATGTTAATGTGTCAGCAATTATGATGATCTAATAGTATACGTAGTCATGTGTAGTGACTACTTTTACTCCTAAACTTTTTTTTGTATTTCTTATTTTACTGATAATGCTATCGTGCTTTACCTATTTTGAATGTAGGACTTTCTTGTAAAGGATTTTTTTTCTCCTTTTACTAAGTTAAGGACCTGAATACTTAAATCAGTTTGATCTATAACCTGTTTTCTGTCTCTACCTTGTGGCAGGTGTGAGATCTGTGGCTTCACTTGCCGTCAAAAGGCCTCCTTAAACTGGCATATGAAGAAGCATGATGCAGAAGCTTCCTACCAGTTCTCTTGCTCCATTTGTGGAAAAAAGTTTGAGAAAAAGGACTCTGTTGTTGCCCACAAGGCCAAGAGTCACCCCGAGGTGCTCATAGCTGAAGCCTTAGCAGCTAACGGTGGCTCCGTAATAAGCAGTCCCGCCCCAGTCCCAGAGACAGTCCCTGTGCTCACCCAGCCTGATCAGCCCTCTGTCAGCCAGGAGAGCCAGGAAGCTGTGGGTGGTACACTCACCCCGCTGCAGCAGGTGGTGCTCCCGCTCGCCCCACAGACCCAGATAGATGTATCTCAGGGCCAGTTCCTCCAGCTGCCAACGCATCACGTGGTGCAGGTGGCTCACCAGCAGCAAACCCCTACCTTGCTTCACCTCACCACTTCATCTCCGTCTCACCTCCCCAGCACCAGCCACCCCCAGCTCATCCAGCTCCCCACCCTCCCCTCCAGCACCGCGTCGTCCATGACCGCTGCCGACTCCCAGAGCACCCTGCTCACCCTGAGCTCCGTCACCACCCTGGCTCCCCAGCAGACCGTGCAGTGGGGCAGGGAGGCTGACGATGTTGCACAGATGCCGGGGGAGGGCGAGCTGTGGGACAGGGTGATAGTGGGCGGAGGTCATCAGGATGTCGGGGAAATAATGTGGCAGGGCAACAGGGAGAGGAGGAAGGAAGATGAGGGGATTGTTTGGGAGCGGGAAGGAGAGAGGCAGATTCTGTTACAGTGTGCAGAGATTCATGGAGATAGTTTAATCTAGATAGACAGCTAGAGAGGAACTTCATGGGGACAAAGCTGAAGGGAAAAAAGACTGAAGGAAGTGTCAATAGTTGATAAGCTGACATAAATATTAAAAATACCAGAATTTATGGAGTACTCCATGGAGTATAACATTGTAGTCACATAAAGCTCATGTCAGGGAATATGATTTATAATATTATAGATCACATACACTTCTTTTACCACTCAATGAATATTTTATAACATTTGGTTTGTCACCCTGTGTTTGTATATATGTGTGTATGTTAAACATTTTTTGAGATTAAAAAGACTTAAAGATGATTGTACATTATGTGCAAGAAAGTACAAAATGACATTTATTTTCCAGTAGTATCCCTGTTCTGTTTATATGCATCTTTTTGCAAGGTGAAGTGATGAGTTTCATTGACACAACTGGGTTAACTCCAGTAGTTTCAGTTGCTCAGAAGTTACTGAATAATTGCACTGTGAGCAACAACTACCACCAAATCAGGTTTTGGTGTAAATGAATCTTTGGTATAAGATTACAGTATAAGACACATGAAAATTGTAGTTAATTTTTAGTCTGGACTTTTAGACAAATCTAAATAGTTTTGCTTTCATTAGAGGCTTTGGCAAGGAGAAATTACAGACAAAATCTAAAATAAGTGGTTTTTAAATCCTTAAGGAAAGCCACTGTTCTTCTCCTCTTGTCTTCTCCACAAAATGTGGCAGTAGGCCTGTCATACAGCGGACATTCTGAAATGTGATTGCAGCAAAAGCACAGGGTGCATATTATCAATTACTCACTTCTGTTCAAGTGTTCCGGCAATCCACAACAGTGAGCCATGATCCTGAAACTGGAGCAGCTAAATGGAATTCAGCCGTCATTCATTTTATTATTTACACCTGTGCTTTTTCCACAGTGACATGTCAAAATGTCTTCCGCATTTTGTTATGAAAAGATCTTAATCACCTTCCTTGTTTTATTGTGTGTGTTCACTTCCCAGGACCTGAGTAGTGTCATTCTTTCCAAAGTGTACTTTATGCCATCTTATTTAATCAATTACACATCCTTGCTTTAGTGTTTTTTCACAGTCTAGGTTATACAGGCAGCAGTATTATAATCAAACCCCCTAGTGGGATTGTCTAAATGGATGAGGAAATTATTTTTGTTAGCAATGTTTTTTAAAGCAATGTTACATGATAAATATACCTCTGTACACTGCCACTACTACTGAGTACCCATAAGCTTCCAATCTTTATTTATCAGAAAATGTGTTCAGAATAACTAAAATAAACAAGTTGTGTTCTGATGTCTGGGTGGGAAAAAATCCTTTAAATAAGATGATATAAATGTACTGATCTTAGAATCAGCGCTTGTCTATCAATTGTGCAGAAAATGAGTAATTCTGCAGAGCCTGAGCAGGCTGTTGTTACACATTAAGAGAAACACAAGACAAAAAAGCAGATACAATGATGTCAAAGAACATACAGGCTACTGAGAAAATACACCTATTAAAGTATTAGAGGACAGACACATAGAAGCAAATATAACAATCAACCTCATCAAACAATTAAACATCATAAAGGATTACATAATAGTCCATGCTTATCACATACAAAGGACAGGACAGGTGCACAAAATAACCAATGTTAGATATAATATATGGCATTCAAAGTCAGAATACACTATTAATCAAACATAAGTGATGATCCATTGTAGTTTCATAAACACTGTGTTATAGACTTACCAGTTATGTATTTTTTGTGGCTGGTACCTGTATCAACAGTTTAGAAAATCTGATGTTTCACTTTTATATTTTGTGAGGATCTTTTAAACATGTCTATTGTTTTTTGTTTACTGTTTGAATCTCTACCACAGTAGAGTATACTGAGCAGCACATTGTAAAGGTGAAAATCAGCTTGCCAGTGCTCTCTGCTGGACAAACTATGTAATAGAGTCACTGTGTCAAATTCCTTCAATTATCTTTGACATTTCTGTACCTGTAACTTTGTAGCCAACATGCTGGCATACTGATACCAATATATGGTGGCTTCAGAAGGTATTTGGACCCCCTCACTTTTTTCATGGTTTACTGTGTTGTAGATTTAACTGTGAATTGAGAAAATTTCCATTTTGCCCATCACACAACAGTCAATAACCTGTAATGAAACATTTTTTAGAAAAAGTTAACTAAGAGTCTTGAATTTTGACAGCTTCTTGTCTCATCCGACATTAATAAAATAGGAATATTCTGTTGGTCATGATGGTATATTTACATGAAAACCTCCAAAAATACATTTTAAAATGGAAGCAAACAAATGGCCATAAATGAATTAATAATGGTTTTATTATTGTTTGAAGACAATAGATGTAGTTTTATGAATGTGGTATTTTGCTAATAATAATAATAATAATAATAATGTGCTTATTTTTATAAATATAATGTGTGTATGCAAATATAAAACATATGTCTGCATGCAAATATTATGGATACAGGGTAACACATTTTCTAAGCATGTCAAGTCAGACTGTTATCAATTATGAATCTGCTAATATCTTTCCACTACAAAAAAACAATAGATAAATAAATAAAAATTTTGATAAATAAAAAATTCTTCGTAGAGACAATGCAAAATTTTCTCCCCTGTGCTTGTGAAGAATATTGTTTGCAGTATGAGTACATTTTTCAAATAAATTATTATTGTTATTGGTCAGAAATATCTCTATGCTTCTCTCCTTGCGGTTTTCCACATGAGCCTGAAGGCACTGAAAAAACAAAAATCCCAATAATGAGTTTTTATTATTTGCGGAAGGAGGGGTGGGCCACATGCTGACGTTTTTCGGGATAGGAAAAAAAAAAGGCCCTCCTGTGCGTCCCCCTAAAAACGCCCCTGTGGCTTGCGGAACCAATTAAATCCCCTCTGCTTGCGTGCGTGCCAACATGAGCACCGACACAAACACGCTGTATTGACACCCGCTGTGAGGACCTCCGGCTCGTGTTAAAACCACTGAAGTATTCAAAAAGATTCCGCGCGTGAAAACGTTGTTTCGGTGCCATCATTTTACGACGTGGTGGTGGGGAAGAAGAGGCAGAGAGTTATTACTCTGCTCGGTCTTCATCCAGCTCGCTGCTAACCCACCTATATAAACAGGGCTTGAGTGCAAATGGCAGAGCAGGAGGAGCAGACGATAACCGAGCTGGACGCGCCGGTGCCCGGTCGGTCGCGGACGGGCAGAGCGGTGGATCTTGCCCGGCTACTGCACCACGAATGTACTAATCTCCTCCAGCTATATGTGAGTTATCAGTTTACACACTCGTTATGCTTACCTCATACTCGTCAGGCGGTGTGACACACTCCCCTTCCCGTTACTTGTGGCTTTAATGCGAGCATGTTTTTGTGCTGAGGCAGCTAGCTACCTGTCGCATTTGAATTACATGTGTGACTTTTACTGGATAGACATTTAACATTCACCAGCATGCACTTATGTATTATTGAAAGGGATGCGATGGTGCAGAGTGTAATCATACTAAAAGACGCCCCCACCTCTACTCCATTTCCCTGGGGCACTTAATGGATAGAGTGCATTGGATTTTTCCCTGCTGTCATGCTTCTGTGCCTCATCTTCCTTTCAGAACACCTTTTAATTGATCAATACAATCAATGTGGTTTTCACTTTGTGTTAAATTTGTAGCTGATGTAGAATAAGATTAAAGGCTCAAGTACAAGGCCGGTAGCACCTTTTATTTGTCTGCTGTACAGTCAGGATAGTAAAAGAAAAAAAATCTGTTTCCCTCGTCCTTTCCAGAAAGAGAAGGAAACCTTCCTGTTGGACCACACCCCAGACGGCGGGCGCATCGTGTCCCTGTCCCCAGACTCGGAGGAGCCCAGCACAGAGGAGAAGGTGCAGTTGCTGCATTCGGCTCTGCGGCAGTGCCTGGGGCTGCTCCACTGTATCATCCTGAAGGAAGAGGAGGAATGGGGAGAGCTGGAGGGCGACTATGAGAGCATGAGGAAGAATGTCCGACTCCGGCTTGAGCACTTGCTCCGCACCACCAAAGATCTGGCTGAGACTGAGGGCAAGACCCTGGAAGTGACACCTGATCACCAGTGCACTGAGGTAAAGTATTTGTTAAAGTTCTGTCCTCTGGTATGATTACAAGACAGTGCTTTTCATCACACAACATTCATTGTCTTGTTACTCATATACAAAACAAAAAACACACCAGTTTCAGTATCACATGGCATATTTATGTGGAAAATTCAAATGAATTGAACACAAGAAAGCAGAAGAAAGGGCCTTAACTTTAACCAGATAAATCTGCAACTTTATTTTACTTAACAAAATATTGCATCTTTCCCTGTAAAAAAAAAAAAAAAAAGGACAATAGAAAAATATCTAATGCTTCTGTGCCACTCAGGTGACAAATAACCCTCCATTTCTTCATGAAATTCATTTTTGTTACCTACATGTTTAGACATTTATTATGGTATCATTATAAGAATTAGGTCATCTACATGAGATCTGATGTAAGCACTCAGCACAACAGGACCCCACAAAACAGGGAATTTCCAAGCTGCCAGGCCTGTATTGCATCTTAATAACATAATTGTTAAATGGAAAACTTAAAGCTTCAGCAAGGGTGTGACTAAACCCTGTGTTACATGATTAATACCACTGTGTGAATGTGACTAATGTTTGGAACAAGGATTTCAATCATTACCTTAATCTCTTAGATATCCCATAAAATCTTTTAATTGAGTTTAAACCTGCACTAATCAATATTTTTAGATTAGCAGTGGATTAAATGACTACTTAGAACGCTAAAGGTGTCACTCGTGGTGACAAACCCACAGAGAATTTTCCGACCCCTAACTGTACTGGTTTTGGTTCACTCTCATCTCTCTCATAACGCTGTTTTGGTTCGCAGCAGACACAGGTTTTCAACAAAAATTCCCAGTGTCATTTGCCAGGCAGACAATGTTAGAGACTAGTGGGTGAACATAGTGGAGCAACTGGCAGCTATAGAGCCAGATGTTTTTCTTAATAGTTGGTGGAGAGAAAAAACAGAGCTAAAAGGGGTGAATATTGGACTTGGATTCATCAGGTGGCTTCAAATGAATGCTAATGTTGCTCCTTATCTGCTGGATGTGAAATAAATAGCTGTTTGCTAAGAATGCCATATCAACTTAAAGGGTGATAATGCTGTTTGCATTCACATTTACTGGTTTCAGTGCCGTGAACTGGCGTAAAAAATCAGTTACTGCAGGTTTAAATACATTTAATGTAGTGACTCAAGAACATAGTGCAAACTTATTTATATAGACATGGTTATGTTGTCCCTTAACCTTTATTCTTCCACCAACAACTTTTTATGTTAGCTTACGTATCCACTAAGCACCTCGTCTTATTCTTTTGTACTGCGTCTTAGTGTACTTTTGGTGTTAATTTGCTCTCCTCTGTTACAGGAAACTGATGGCGCCGGGGGAGCTTTTGGTTTCAAAATGTGGACCTATCGAGTCCTGCTGGAGCTAATCCACTGGGCTGACCATGCTGCGCAGACCCTTCACGTCTTACACACAGAGAGGGAAGGAGCAGACGAGATCTAATTTTCTTTGTTTCAATCCAGCAACATCTATGAATGAACTCACTCAACACTAACAGCCAGCTTTCCCTTTTACTTATTCCAGTTTAAATATTAAGTAATGTGGAATATTCTCTGTGAACGCTAGAGGTTAAAAATGTACTGCTTAACCAAAATCACAGCTAAGCTTCTTTAACAAAGCCCAGTAGACAGCTTTTCCCAGACATTGGTATTTCCACAGCAAGTGCTAAAATGACCTCTAGTTTGCCACAGTTGCTATTTCCTTTGACAAAGAAGCGAGTGCAGACTTTTAACTGTATAAAGGTTGGTTTGCTTTGTGCAGTGGCAGAGTTAGACTGTTAAGAAGTGTATTCTTTTGTATACAGTGTGTAATTTATTTTATTTAAGTGGATTTACTTTTAATGACTAAATACTGTAGCTGCTGTTCATAACACTCCAAAATTTACTAACTACTAGAATGTAGCCAAAAATACATGACTGATAAACTGTGACTGGTGTGCAGCTGAATCTGTAGCCCTTTACTATTTTAATAGATCACTTAGCTCTTAATGTACCACATTTATTAACGTATCTAATCTAAATATTTCCATATCAAGTTCCATGTTTTCATATTTAGACTGAATGCTTGTGTAGTTTATTGTTTGGCACAGTCTGTGATGATCAAGTGTCATGTTTGCTGCTCTGGTCACTAAGTTCTCTCCTGATGTTATACTTGAATGTGCTGCTACACTGTTCACAAGTTTGAACTATTAGACCAGTGGTTTTCAAACGTCATGCCCTCCTTTGGAAGCTTGAGAAAAATGTTGGAGAACCAATGTGTCAGACTAATATTTGAAGCTAGGATTGTACTGTCTGTAGCCAAAAGTATCAAACACTCCACACCACAACAAATTCACTGTAGTGTTAAATGCCTGACACAGCATAGACTCACTGCGTGAATGAGCTGTGACTTCCAGACTTGCTGGTATGGTGAATTTCTAAATGCCATGCTTTTCTTTTGTCTCTGTGATGGATAACTGGATGTGCATTGAAGATTAAACGCAATTGTAACCTCTTACTTTCTTATTACCTATTACAACCATTTTCTCCCTTTAATTATTTGGTAATGCTTTATTTTACAGGTCCGTTATGTTTTTAATAATTTCCAAGGAAGTCTCCTCGAAAGAGCTATAAATATGATACTTAAAGGAAAAATAGATGTGTGAATTGTGTTGAATTGGCACAGTTCCAATTCAGTAATTCCATTCAGTTGCCAGCAGAGGCTAGAGTGTTTCAGTCAGTGCACAGCAGGTAGCAAAATATTCAAACATATATGAAGAATAACATGTCCTGTAATAAATGACTATAATCATAAGAAGTTCACTTCCTATTTTCCTAGTAACTGGAATGAAATATTTGAATTCCCTCCAAGAAACTTCACAGGACATTATTAAGAAATAACAAACATGTAAAATAAAGCATCACCAAACTCCAATCAAGAAAAGTATCCATCTGGCACTATGTTACATCAAATAAGGATAATAATATATTAATAAAGTTAATAAGAATAATATTTTATTTGCCATATGGACTACTTATGTTTGTCAGAAGGCAAAGAAGACAAACAGATGAAGATCAGGTGAATGTTATCTTACATATTGATCCTAGTGGTCATTTAAAATTAATTGGCTCTTTGATAGACTTCTTTTATGAGCGCATGTATTTGGGATTTTGGAGGGTTAGTGCAGTTGTATGCAGTTGCATCAGCTGTATTAAGAGAAGGGAGAAATATGCATTTCTTTTATTAAGACAGATGACATTTTAGCCCTCAGGCCTTCTTCAAAATCTTGACGCCTTCTTCAAAGCCTGAGGGCCTTTGAGATTTTGACTTAATAAAAGAAAAATGCACATGGAGCCAGAGTGTGTGATACTTTCTTCCTGCTCTCAGGTCTGTATCCAGTGATCAGCACCTTAGTGAGCTTTACTTTTCTATTCTATCAGTTGTATTTAACCATGTTTTACACAGTGGTGAAAAGTAACTAAGTACATTAAACAAAGTACTGTACCTAAGTACTTGAGTATTTCCATTTTCTGCTACTTTAGATTTCTATTTCAATTAGTTTACTTGTGGGAATTTGACTGCAGGATTTTACATTAATGTACTGGTGCTTCTACTTAGGGATCTGGTTTAACAGATGGGGTCTCTGACACCTCTTCTGTAGTCTAGTGGTTCCCAGCCGAGGTCACAACCTAGGGCATAAGGGGACTACATTTGTAATTTCGTCATACAATCTTGTGTTGCATAATAATAATAATAATTTTGGAACTGCTTAAAATTTGACAGTGGACCACTGATTTAATGAAGTAGTATGCTGTATCTTATGAGTCTTTCACGTTTTTTAATGTAAAATCTACAAAATCTTGATGTTTAAGTCTTAATTTGAAAAGTAACTGGTGGCTAAAACTGTCAATTAAATGCAGTGGAGTAAGTACTCCAGTAAATGTACCGTACAGTACAGTGCTTCAGTACTTGTGTAAATGTACTTAGTTACTTTCCACCACTGGAGACAACCCCGTTTTAAAGCAAAGCATTGATTTGATTCCACGTGCGCTTCCACGTGAATGCATGAAATATCACATGTTCGGGTGAATAGTTACGTTATTGTATTTTCAACCTGTGCATCCATTAAATGTGAGTCTTGATGTTATAATAGGTCTTTATCTTCCTCAGAGGTGGGTGCACCCCATTTTAACATTAGAACCCCAAAGGATGTTGTGCACATGCGCGTTGTGCAATCTACCGGAGCGCGAGAGGTAGCGAAGGGAGTCCTAATGGCGGAGAATGTACGGTCGCCTTTTGACTACCGGGAGCCACCGACCCTCGACAGCGACGGGGATGGGAGCAAGCCGCCGCCGCCACGGGGGTGAGTGAGCGCGGCAAGCCTCTGGTTTGCCGCCGCGCGGGGTTGTTTTCACCGGGGATTTGCGAGCAAAATGCAAGAGCCACAGACGCACGCGCCGCTGCAAGCGTGCACGTTTGTTTAGTTAAACGTTAGAAGCCTTTATTCGCGTGCATGATTTCAGCGTTATGTTGCAGAAAACGGAGCTGGGGAAGTGAGTTTTGATTGTTTATTGGTTGCAGCCGCCGTGTCCTGCGAGGTCGCGCCTTCCCCTGCTCGTCTCGCCTCGCAATTAATCGCCAGCCTTTCATTTTTGATGTTTTGACGGGACAGAAGTCTAACGTTAGCTGCTAGAAGCTAACAGGCTAGCTGTGGTTTAGCATCAATGTTAGCATGCACCCAGCAGGAATCATCAATTTAACGTAGCTGATCAGTGATCTGCTCTCGTGTCGATAATCCCAGCTATATGTCTCATTTCTTAGACTGCAGACCCCTGAACACATTATTCAACAATGACAGTATATCATGCCCACGGCGCTGCCTGACTGCTCAGCTGGTGCAGATCATGACTCGTGGCTTGTTTGGCTTTGAGTAAACAAAGTTGTTGACCACGACCAAAATACATCCGAAAACAGCGGTCTGTCACCAGGCTCGGTGATTTAAGCAGGCTTTGTTGTGGTAATCAGTCTTCTGTAAATGCTTTTATACAGTCTGACGTGATTGAGTAAAGGGGTGGGGCCATTTTCAATATTTTGATTAAAATCATAATGATAACCGAGATAGCTGAAATCATAGCCTCCACACTGGCTGCATGTTTACAGAAGAAGAGTGTTTCTCAGTTATGGTCAGTGATTACCACAGCTCTGTGGTTTTATTTCTTTATAACAAACCAGGGACTGAATCTCACCTGGTTTGACAGGTAAACTTGAGGCAAGAACAGCAATAATTTAAAAATCAAGTTAAATATGGTGGTTGGACTACAATTACTGTACAGCCAGTACAATTAATTTTAAGCGAGCAAGAGGTGAAACTGAGTGGATTAGGTAATCGGCAGAAAAATTAATTATTTTTCTGACTGATTAAATCTGTGGGTATATTTTCAAGCAAAAATGCCAGACTTTCCCTACTTACAGTCTTGCCTTTGCTGCCTTTCTGTGTCTCACATCACTGTACATTCAATTAGGTCTGCAACTAATGATTATTGTCATTACTGATTATGTTTCCAATTCATCACTTAGTATGATTTAGTATGAAAATGGCCATCACAGCTTTGCAGAACTGAATATGATGTCCTCGGATGTCTTGTTTTGTTTGACCAGAGATCCAAAGACCTAAAAATATTAAGTCTGCAATGATATTCCTCTCATTTGAAAATCTGGAATTATAGAATATTTGGTATTGTTTCACTATTTTTGCCTGAAAAGTGCCTGAAACAATCAGTCAGTTAACAAAATCATGTGTGATTATTATTGATTACTCGACTCACAGTTTCAGCTCTGAATTATTTGGTTATGGACTGTTGATTGGAATAACATTTTTACAAAACAATTTAAAGATTTTACTTCAAGGAAATGTGATGGGCATAATTTACTATTTTTTACATTTAACAAATCAAACAATCAGGTTTTATCTGGGAAGATTAATTGATATTGGAAATAATCTGTAATTGCAGGCCTAAAGTGATGATGAGCAGTGTGTATGTGCAGTCCTCACTTAAACATAGCACCCAATTTTACACATTAACACCCATTAACACGAACAGTTCACAACTGTTTAGGTTGTGCAAAAAATCCAAATTTCCAAATGCTGTTGGTCTGATTATATGTCAGTCAAAAGGTGTTCCAATTTTTCTCAAGTAGTACAAACACAGTTGTCACCACTGCTGCCATCATCACTAGTTAAGTAGTTCATACCCTTATTGTTGTACTGCATGAGTCACCCACCTGATGGAAACGCTTTGTTAGCAGATTGTATCATTGCTTTGCCACACAGGTATCACATGCTCCGCTCATTTGGGCTGCCCTCCATCCGGATACCTCCGGGAGGAAAGTCTTGAGCGGCGCTTTGTCGGAGCGTGTCATTATGCTAACCGAAGCCCTGGTTTTGTTTTTACAGCCGCGTGTGTGGGAGAAAAAGGAAGGGGACACCTGTGAAGGTGTGTGACCGAGCGTATGTAACAGAAGATGAGGAGGAGGAGAGCATGTCAGAACACAGCTACAGCCCTGGTATATATAGAAACACACACACACACACATTTTGCCACATGCTGTTGGTGTTTTCATCCACTCTGGTGCTTATGGAAAACAACTGTGCTGTGTTGTAGTTAGCAGTGCATTGTAATATCTTTAAAATATAAGGCCTGTGGTTGTTGATGGAGCTGTTAACATATCCACTCTGTCCCAGGTGATGGTCAGTACCCAGAGGGCGCAGAAGACCGCCTCCCTCCACCTGGCAGTCCCTACTACCTGCCTGATCCCACTCAGCTCTGGTAAGGAGGGCCTTCACCACTCACTCACCACTATTTATTCATTTATTTTTGGGTAGGGGAGGGGGATCCATATCACTAAGGTCTGTTAATATTTTTTCAGTGTGCCCGAGTTGGGGGAGGAAGGGGCGAGTGGAGTTCGGGGGCCTGTGCTCTTCCATCCGCCGCCCAACTGCCGGATTCGAGAGGTCCACTGCGGGACCCAGGTGCGGTTGGTTGTCATAGCAATCCGAGACATCGCCAAAGGGGAGGAGATCACAGTGGACTACAGCCTGACGGACTGGGGCGAGAATGCAATGGTGAGCAACTAACTTGATCTGTATTTCTCTTAATGTCAACAAATCCTGTTAAAAGACCAAAGTCAACAATGAAATGATTTTGAAGTGTTGCCTGTGAAGCTGCAGCCTGATATACACCTGAAATCCGCCACAGCTTTGCACAGGCTGACATGTTCCCTCATTACAATGAATATAGGCACTGTAATTTAATTAAGTAGTCAATCATACACAGTCCTGCTGCTGTAGGTTCTCACAAACACACCAAAACCATGGGTGGAAATTAGGGGTGGAACGATTCTGAAACCAAGACTGAAACCATGATACAACTGTCCACAATCTCATACTTACAACACACTTACTTAACATCACAGTTAGTGCAAGCTGTATATTTAGTGTATATTACACGTTACACCTGTTTTCCTTTCAAGTGCTTGTGTCACATGACTATTTTGGTCCAGTCATGATCGAGGGATCACGCCTGAGGTAAAAGTTAGGCCAGTTTGATTAGCTCAAGATTGATTATAACCCGGAGATTTCAGATCTCCTCGGGCACAGTCAAGTCATCAGTGTGGGAACATTTTGGTTACATCTACCTACATCCTTATTGCTGACGAAAATAAAACAGAAAAAAAACGAGGTCTGAACTGAACTGTGGATTAAGGGGATCGTTACTCCCCGATTGGAAATAGTCCCTAAAAATGTACTACTTGCGCCGAAAACTATGTGACCAGCTTTCAGTATTGTGAAATGACCAGGTTATTAGTTTCTTTGTGGGATTTGTGGACAATAATGGAAAAATGAAAATTGCCATTAACATGTAATGTCCTGTTATTAAAGCTACGTGTTGGGCTAATGGGGTTTGTTTGATTTTGAAATGTCTTTCTCACCAGGAGGATGAGGCTGGCCCCCACCCGCTGTCCCTCTCTGTTTCTGATTACCTTACCCCCTCCTGGTCTTTATCACCCTCGTCTTCCCCACTCACCCACTCTGAACCCAGTGACTCCGACCGCGAGGAGGACGAAGAGGAGGAAGATGACGACGACGATGATGACGATGAAGAAGAAGAAATTGAAGAAATACGGGGGCGGATGCTGCGCCGGCGCAAGAAGCGCAAGATACCAGCTGCCGTCAATTCCAAGAAGAAGACGGCGCCCACCTCCTCCAGAGGACCCGGGCGCCCGTGCTCTTCCTTTTCCCGCCCAGCACCTGTCGCGCCCCCGGTCAGATCTCAGTCCCAACCCGCAGTCAGCGCCCTGGCACCCCCAACCACCAACATCAACAATAACATTAACATAAACATCGGCAGCTCCAGCGGCGCCACGGTGAGCCGGCGGCAGCACTGCCCGTACTGCGGCCGCCACTATCGCTCCCTGGCGCGCCACCTGGAGAAGCACCACGCCAACCAGCCCGAGGTCAGAGCAGCCATGGAGCTGGCGCACCTCCACACGCACAGCTCCTCAAACGGCAGCGCCTCGCACCCTCAGCCCTCATCGTCCTCCACCTCCACCGCCACTCACAGCCATTCCTTCGCTGTCCCTCAGCCCTCCGCCTCAAACCTGGCCCCGCCTTCGCTCTTCTCCAGGGAGAGGGAGTCGCCGGCCACCCGCTCTAGCACGGGCGCCGTCTCATTCTCCCTGTCGCTTTCGCCGCCCTCTTCGACTCAGCCCGCAGCCGCCAAGAAGGGGCCGAGCTTACCGCCGCCTGCCGCGAAACGCCCCGCAACCCCAATGGTGTCACGGGTAAAGAGCCCTTCCCCGCCTCCCCCGTCTACTCCCAGAAGGGGTCGGAGGATGAAGAGAGAAAAGCATGAGGAGCCGCAGAAGGTGGAGGTGGACAGCTCAAGAAGTCAAGAGGAGCTGGTTCCACCTCCCACTCCAGAGCCAGACATAGATCCAGATGAAGATCTGGAGCTGAGTGGAGAAGGGGAGGATGACGCACCAGAGGAGAAAAATGGAGAGACTGTAAGGTGTGGTTGTCCCTGATACTCTTTTTTCCCCCTTTACATATTTATTATTGTTGTATAGTGCATTGTGATTATAACTGTTTCTCTCTTTCTGTTTCCAGCACACAGAGGCATCACATGTCTCCGCTGCTCTCCTCCCTCTCTTGTCTGGTCCTCTACCTCCGTCGGCAACAGCACTCCTCTTTCCTCTCTTTAACCCGCTCTCCTCACTCTGCCGAAGCCTGGCGCCTGCTCTGCCATTCCAGCCTCTCCCTGCTCATCCTCTACAACCGCCACCGTGAATGCGAGGTGGCCAAGCTCACCATCCAGGACTACCGCAACCGCACCACCCCACAGGCCGGCTCCAGCACCAGCTCCCCCACTGGCATGGAAGCCCTCCTGTCCCCCTTCGAGCGCCAGGTCCTCTGCCACCTCCCGCGGGCCGGCGTCTTAGGCAAGCGCGGCCGCATCCAGCCGCTCATCCTCCCGCCACACTGTGAGTCCTGCCTGGACCTGCTCCTTCAAACCAGCCCCAACGTGGGCGTGGACCCGGAGAGCCCGTACGTCTTCTCCCGGCCCTACCACTCTCCCGCCACCCCTCTCCGGGGCACGGACCTCCTGAGGAACCTGGCTCGAGCCAGCGGGGCCAAGAACCCTGGAGCACTGACGGCGACGCGAGTGCGGCGACAGGTAGCCATCCTTACCCAACTGCTACTATTAGAGGAGGGAGAGGGCCAGGGTGGAGCTACCAAACGCTTGGAGGACTTCCTGGAGCGGGAGTACCACGTGACCCAGAACTGCTCCACTATCATACGTGATCCAGCACTCATGGGTCGTGTGGGTCGTGTTGTTCTTTATGGAGAGAGGGAAGGTGTACTTTTCAGGGGGATGAGCCTGCAGCACATCTGCCTTGAGTTGGACGGTAAGGAATAACATTATGAGTCTTCTGTCTTCAATAAAAAATGGTTAGGCCCCCACTCTGGGCCCATCAGCAGGTATTTCATGCATGCTGTACTCAGCTCATCTCATGTTCTGCTTCTGGTAAGTCTGAATTCCTAACATCTGGTTTGAGTAATGCTAAGTGTCAACATACAGTACTGTTATTTGGAACAGTGGAGCTATTAAAACATATTGGACTCTGGAAGGAATGTCTGCCACTTGAATGACTTTAAAAAGGTTTTTTTATAAGGTTTGTGGGGTATGCAAATCTATCAGGACATTTTTTTCTGGAAAGTGACACTGACTAGTGTAATTTTGTGATCTTCAAAATTCAGTATACACATATTTTCCTAGCAACAAAACATGGCTATAAAATCTGATTGCTAAATAGCACTAGAGGTATGCAGGAACATGTATTTATAGTGTGTGTTTGCGTATGTTTGTAAACATTGAAATTATTTAAAATTACATATATTTTTACATTTGTAAAGAAAATATTGTAAATTGTTAATATTTTTCTGTCTTGTAGTTTTCCTGTTAAGTTTTCAATTAAAGTTGTAAAAATATGAAAAACATAACATTAAATCTACAACACTATAAAATGCTTATGCTTGGGATATGAAATACTACAAATATTGCAAATCCATAGAGCAGTTACTATGATTATTATATTATGACTCTACCAGAGGTTCTGTTAGTTGTAGCATATTTTACAGCCAGATTCTACTAGTATGCATCATTTTATTGAGAAACATTTTTAATATGTGACAGTACAGCAGTTGATTCATTTACTCAGAAAATGTTAGCTGTGTGTCATTCACTTGATTTAACTTCCTTCTGTTTTATCTCTGTCCTACAGTGATGTCTGGAAACTCAGCAGACTCCTTCTCTGAAGATTCTGAGGCAGAAGAAGAGAAGGAGGAAGTTAAAGAGAAGGCTGAGGTGATGGTGAAGAAGAAGGGACCGGGTCGACCACCACGGAAGAAGAGAGCGCCCATTCCTTCTCCAGTCAGCCCGTCAATAGCCAATGCCCATAAGAGGCGATGTATTCCTCCCAAATCAGGTAAGCGTCAGTCAGTAAGAGTCTGTGACTTCCTGTTATCATCCTTCATTTGATGATGCGTGGTCTAATTTCATTCATTTCCACTTTGCTTTCTTAGGGAAGCGTGGCGTGCTGAAGCGTCCCTGGTCGGAGGCGGAGCGTGTAGCAGTGGAGACTCACCTGAAGAGAAACCTCATGGAGCTGCGCGTCCCCGCCAAGGCGGACTGCGAGCGCTGCCTTGAACTCTGCCCCCTGCTGGTGAGTAACCAACGAGACTGGAGGGCTATCAAGTTTTACGTCCACAACCGCATCCAGCTGCTGAAGAAGCAGGGGAGGAGGGAAAGCGCCGCCGCGGTCTGCTAGAGCAAAACAAAGGTGCGGCGGAGGACGCGTGTCATAATGTACAAACCACCAGCAATCACAATGAAGAGGAAAACTCTTGGCTGTGGGGGAGAGCAGCTGTCTCCCTCTCCTTTCTTTCATGGGTGCAGCGCCTGAAGTTAGGTGCTTTCCCAGTCTAATCACCCTGGTCATAAGGGAGTAGTGTAATAAACGTGACTAAGCTAACGAACAGATGGGTTGCTTCAGTTAAGGATCATTCGTACTCAGCGTTGGGGACGCCCAGTGTCATTTTCCAAGGTGTATTTTTAAGTGGTTGGACAAGATGTACTTGTAAGTGTGAAATATGAGTTCAGACACAGTGAATGCTTTTTTTTTTTTTTTTTTTTTGGAAAAAAAAAATAAGAGTGGTTTTTATGTCTTTTTACTTAACTAGATAGTTGACAGTGAAGTGGAAAGTGTTGGGAGATAGAGAAGGTGACATAAGGCGTCTGGAGTGATGCGGTATGCGCTTTAGACCTCCTACATCACACGGTCCTTAGTCTAGCATTTGCTTCCACAGAAGGCTGATGACCAAACATGAATGTGTAAAGCTTTGGAGGAAGTAATCAATGGTTCTGATGGTTAAACCCTCCAACCCCCCCCTCTCACAGAAAAACCACATGGCTTCAGGACTGAGATGTGTATGAACTTGTATAGTTTGTGTTTGATATTGACTGGCATTGTGCCCCCACCCCATGGAACCCAACTGACAAGTGTATTTAAAAAAAGTATTCTTCAAAGTCTTGGACCATGATGCACCTGTGAATTGGTTCTTGCATACCTCTTCTACCATGATCATAGTCAAACTAGTATGTATCAAGGCACGCCTACTTGAATTTATTGCGTATCAGAATTTTTAAACAAATTTTATTTCAGAATCAACATATGGTCATATTCACAATGTAAATACTTCCTAATCTATGAAAAGTATACAGTAGTGATTACAAAGTTAGTATTGTGTTATTGTGTACATACTGTAAATACTACCTGTACTTATTAAAGTGTATGACATTTTGCTGTGTTTTCTTAAACTGGATTGTAAAGTGAGTTTTACAGAGTGAAACAAAGAAAACAGAAATGACCACCCCAGAATGTCAGATCGAGCTCATTCAAAACACAAAAAGTACACTCATAAAATGATTTACATTTTTAACATCAACAATCTCTGAAAAGACATCAACAACATGAAAAACATGAAAGTATCACTCAGTACAAAAGCTGCCTTGTCCCAGATACAAATACAGTATAGATACTGCTACTAATACAGTAGTACGTCCATTATTTGTTTTAATTGGTAGCAGTTTAGGTGCTCTGACGACACCTCAAGACAGCATGAGTACTTCTCAAAAGTGTGACCGCACAAACACCAGGCTGTTTGGACCTGAAGTCGCTGTCATCCCAGACCCCAAGTAATCCACCTAACGTGGCACTGTGCCACTTCACTCTGGCCCTCCACAGGTGGTTAATCAATTAATCCGTCAAGATACTTCTGCCACTGAGAACTTAGCACTATCCTGTACCTGGAGAAAGATCTTAAGGGTGAATTTATAAGAGCAATTTTTGCAGCCCACTGACAGTCTCTTGCAAGCACCTTAAGAAGGGTGTGTCAAAAACCCACTTTTGTTTAGAGTTGACTGACAGTCTCAGATCCTTTGAAACTTAAAAAAGCAGTACCACTAACTTCACTGAACTACTACTAGTAGTGTTATAAGTCAAGAATTGAGCTTACAGGATGGGTTACAAGGCTAAAATTGTCAGAACACAAGAAAATATTAAGGTAATTACCTAAATGACTACATATGGTGACAAAGCTTCCAGTTGCTAACAATTATATACTATTACCTCCTGTACAATATTAGCTGTTTCAAAGTCAGTATTTGAGCCAAAACAATAACTTCATAAAACACAAGTTATAATTACCTTACAAATTAAACAATCTCAATTACTAGAACTGGCCACAACAACAGAAAAAACTTGCGATATACAGTTGCAAACACTATAAAACTGTGTTTATGTGACATGAAAAGTCTCAAAAAACATTCTGACATGCAATTTGCTAAAGAAAGAGAACCACTACTACAAAAAATGAAACACACAAGAAATGGTGAATGACAGAGCAGTATGATTTGGAGAAAAGGTCCCTATGTTGAACCAGGGATGCTCCAACCATTGTATAATATGCAACTTAAACACTAGGCTATAAGGGCATCCAACTAAATGACACTTAAGTTGGTAAAATGTGCTTATTTGCTGTTTTGAAAAGAGTCATTTTGGTTTTAATGACATATTGACATATGACATACTGATGATATTATGGTTAAGGCTCATGTGCTGTTAATTTTCATTGTCTTCAGCTACGTTCACTGCTACACTACTCTCCCTCTGCAATATCTCCATAGGTGCTTTGTCATTTTTACCAGGATTGAAAAGTGGAAAGACTTCACCTGTGAACTCAGCTGTTAAAGATCCAATGACACATTTATCTTCCACATTATAAAAGGAAAGCTCACCACTGTCATAATTCAGATACACACCAACTGTCTTGGGTCTTGAGTGGACAGGCAGTAAAACGTTTGGTTCTGTGCTAAACTGAAAGCTGTCTGCTCTGTCAGGAGAAGAGGACAGGAACCAGAAACCATTAGATGTGGTTGGGGGAACACTACACTCCCTTGGAAAGCCACTTGCATTTGTAACCCCAACCCACCAGGACTGTTTGAGGCCCACTCCTTCATTCCCCAAAGAAACCTCCCAGTAGTGTTGTCCAGAAGAGAAGCCAGGTGTTCCTTTGGTAGCAGTGAGACAGGTAACATTGCGTCCATCAGGAAATCTGGAATCAATGGAGTCTCTCAGCATAACATTCTTGGCTATTTTGATGTATGAATTTCCTGTCTCCTCAAGTTTAATATTTACTATTGAAAAGAGAAAATTAGATTAGATTCAAATCAGAAAGAGTCAACATGGGGTAATTCTTTATGAGTGTGATTCTTTTAAAATATTGAGCAGATTACCGTAATAGCTGCTGGCCTCTGCAAAAGCTGTTGATATAAATGTAACATAGAACAGGTACAGTCAACACAGATTCTACACCACACTCAAGCAAGTACAGACTATGGTCTGTTCCTATTTAAATTCAATACAACAAGCAGTTTTTGCGTTGCAGTGTCCTGCTGTGACTTTATCAAGAATAACAGGGTGAGTTACTTCTTACCTTGTTTTAAAAGTTTCTCATTCTCTGGAAAAACAAAAACACAAAACATTAACCCATGATTTTTTATTACACATATTAATAATTAAAACATGATCTACAGTATATGACGGTGTGGTCTTTCTTACCCTCAGCTTGGTTTCTCTCCAACTTGTCCTTGGCACACAATAGATCTGAACAATGATAATAAATTATTAATCGGTAATTGAGCGAAACTAATCAAGCAATAATACAAAATATCATATATAATTTCTTCTTGTATGACAGCTGATAAAAACGTATTTACCTCTCCTTTTGTAGTACAGCAGTCCAAGTAAAGATAGTGTGGCTATGAGGAGAATAGCAAAGGCCACCCATCCAGCCGAGGATCCTGAATCTAAATAAAAAGTAAGAAATCGTGTATTTATACTTTTGTTTTCATCAATGTTCTAAGTGAAAAATCAATGAGGAAAATGTAACTGATATACAAACAATTCTTCATACCCTGTTCAGCAGGTTTTTCCAGGCGCACTCTTGATTCCTTTGCCTCTCCGTCAGAGAGACCTACTGAGCAGGAAACCTTGGAGGAGCCGGAGACTAGGAGCCAGCTGCGGACTGACACAAGACCAGAGGAGGCTTTGTCGTACTTCAGTTCTTTTGGGGTCAGATCCTGCTTCTGGTCTGACCAGCGCAGCTTCGGCTCTGGATACCATCCTTCAGATTCACAGCTCACTTGCACTGAGTTATCTTCTCCCCACACTGCTGACAGAAGAGGGTGGGTTCCCATTTCTAGGACGGGGGGTGGAGGAGAAAGGTAAAGAACATTAATATTACGGCAAAACCATCTTGTAGTTTTGTGTGTTGTATCCACTCTCATGACACTCACCTATCACATGAAGGCTCACGCTCTCTCGGTCATAACCCATTTCACTGCTGACGTAACAAATGTAATCCCCCGTGTCCTCAATCGTGACGTTCACCAGCTTCAGGCTCACGTCACCTCCAGTCAGCCCACCGGACGATGCATCCTTCAGCCCAAATGAGACTCGACCTACGTAGGAAGCTTCCTGGGATGCATCGAACTTCTTTTCCCGGTAAAATACGATCGAGCTGTCAAAGCGATCAGAACGGAACCAGCGTACCTCCAAATCCTCTGCATTTTGTGGTGGATTGAGCCAGCATGGTAATATGGCCATGTGGCCTTGGTGCACTGTGACAGAGGGGCCAACTGCAACCACAGGGACATCTGTAACTGCAACAGGAAACATAAATGCTATTAGTCAAGATTATGTCTTTATAACCTTTTCTGGTTCAATTATGTTGTTGTTATTAAGTTATAATAAGTTATAACTTCAGTATTAAATGAAGATGCATTATTGCCTCACAAATGTCCCATCTATTAATCACTTGTATACTATATCTTCTACTGCATGTCTGTAATGGATGATTCATCTTTTTTTTTTCAAACAGGACTTCTAAAGCTCTACTAAGCAAACAAGGCTAAATGGTTTAGTGGAAAAAAAAAAAACTAAATCTACACAGCTAAAAATACACAAAATAAACTAAGTAAAATGTAGGTAATACATTGGAATAAAAGGTGATCATATATATAAAAAGGTAAGAAAGGAGAGGCACTACAACAGACAGCTTAGAGTGAACAGGGACTTACCAGAGGCACTAAACAAAGATGTACTTAGAAGCGTCAAAAGGTATATCATCCGTAGACCTGTAAAGTGGGCGTAAATATTCATAGTGATTATGTCCGGAGGGTTTAAATAAACCGTCAAGTGGGATGCAGACCTGGTTTCCACGCCTTGTTATCAAGTTTAAGTCAATACTGCTGTAATAACAAAACCAGAATATCATATTTGCGATAGACAGATAACGTGCAGACTGAAATGTTGGCCATACCCATTGTAGTGGTGTAATCCCGGCGCCGAATATCCGTCGTGCAACTCGACGTGTCGTCTTCAGAGAAGGAAATTAGGACGTAATTCGGATGTAGATGTACAGATCTGAAGTCCGTTTCGGATTTTTTTGCTGCAATTGTCCTCGTGAAAGTGGGAAAATGAGAAGCCTTGGCGTCGTCGCACATTTACTCTTTACTTTCACTTTCACTTTTCGCGGAGAAGGTGATCGGGTGTGGGGGGGTCCGGCACATGTGCATTTATTTGTAATTTTTAGATTTACAGTAAATGCTCACCCATACAGGGAATCTAGAGACTGCAGAGACTGTAAATGCACGTTCATTCTTCAGCTCCTTTTGAACAGAGTGTGAATTAAGATCCACAAACAGCTTACTGTAAATAAACAGTCTGATTAGGTTCCGTTTAATAATAGTGCAGTGATAATTATGATTAGGAGTCCTACAATATGTTTACAGCATGAATTACATATTGGTTGATCATTCATTTAAATAGGCAGTTTCCTTGGGTTTTAGATCACTATTTCAAGAGAGACCTGTGAACAATAAGAATCATAAAGCATGATTAACAGAAATGTACACACAGTTTCACATACACAATACACAATACACATCGGTTCAACATTAAAGGAAACAACAAGTACATTGATAATGCCTTAATGAAAGATTTTGATTTCAATGCTCCTTCAAATTTCAAATTTTTAAGTAGAACAGCATTGGTGTCGCACAGATAACAAACCAGTTATTTCCTGGGATTAAAACAACTCGACAAAGAATTTAAAAGTTGAGCGTGGATATCTAGATAACTCATGTTAAGCCCAGATGTGCCAGATGTTCCAACGCGGGTCAAGATTGTTTATGTGGTATGTGAATTCTCACGTGAGTCTGCTGCGTCAAGGTAAACGGCACACATCAGACTGGGCCCGGACGTTTCACAATGTTGGCTTCTAAATAAAAATATAAAGTCGTTCACGGTTTAAGAAAATGAGCAGACAGCTCTTGGGCTGTTCAATGCACATTATCAAATTTACAAAACGTTTTTGTCTATGCAGTGAAGGGTGCTTTGTGGAATTTTACTTTGATATATTTCTGGCTTTAGATTATTTTGAAAATTTTACCCGGAAGTTGAAGTTTAAACCTTTTTGACTTGACCATCGCTTGTCTCTGGTATCATAGTCCAGTTTTGTTAGCTGTTAGCTGGCGTTGTGGTGTTTATGGACGTCGGTTGGTAATTTCTCCACCTAACACCATGTGTGGAGTTAGTTAGGCTAATGTTTTTATATGAATGTGAAATGTTAGTTTGAGTTGCTAACGTTAGCTGATAGCTAGCTTTCCAGAGGTTTTTTTTGGAGGAGTTGTAGTTAGTTAGCGTTAGCAGTCCAGCAGTTCACTGACCCCTCTGCTAAATGGCGACATAGCAACACTGGCTCACATCTCCAAAGTCCGGGGAAACTTCATACATTTTCTGGGTTGCTGTTTTTAACAAAAATGTCACAACTTGATGACTGTGACGATACCACCCCTCTGCTCAGGGATGATGCAAGCAGGTGAGTGCTGAGCTCAGTGGCCCCACACTGGAGGGATTAGCCACTGTAACCCTAGATGAGTAAACAATTCAAAAGGGAGCTTTGTATGTGCATTGTTGACCAAGCAGGTCGTCCGGGGCATTGGTATTACTAACACTGCACTGTATTTTATCCATGCATTATGTAAACCATTTGGGTCAGATCGGTTTTCTCGTGTGTCAGCCTGTCTTGTTTACCAGTCTGTATCAGTGACCTCAAATCACCTGTGCTGCCTTGTCCTTCTTTGCCTGTGTGCAGTGACGACTCTCAGGATGAAGATTACAAGAGTCGGTGGAGGTCCATCCGAGTCATGTATTTCACCATGTTTCTCAGCAGTGTGGGTGAGGATGCCTAAGAGTTACACAGATTTCAACACTTATACTTTTACAGCATTGTAAGCCAACTGCAGAGACACTTCATGAGGGTCTCAACTGGCCTGTCTCTGGATGGACACATCTGACATCCTGTAGAAGCACAGGCCAATGGGAAACACTGAATCACTAAAACATATCATATCTTTTTATTGAGTTTCTGAGTATTAACCGTCATATTTGTCCACTCAGAAATGCATACAGAACCACATTATTCATCTTAAACAAAAGACACACGAAACACCTTGAAAGAGTAATAGCTTCTATGTGTAATTTTTCTCCTGTTAAGTCCTCTCACCCTGAATACGATGCATCTGTGCGATTTCCTGGCTTGTGTTTAGAATTTTGACCGAATGCAAATCATACTCATTGTTTTTGTCCCCTTTCAGGTTTCACTATTGTCATCACATCACTTTGGCCCTATTTGCAAAAGGTGAGTATGACTTTGCATTTTTCTTGGTGTTTTAGTGGCTTTTAGTGGAGTCAGTCTTGGCTAGGTAAACAGGAAGTGAAAGAAGCCACAAAGAAGAACATTGGGAGACATATTTTGGATTTAGCAGAAGTCCTGCACTTTCCCTGTGCAAAAGTCAAACTGAGTAGTAAGCAGTTCTAAATACACAGAGACATCCTGGTCATGTGTCTAATGTAACAGCATGCATCAATAATAGCACTCATGTATATATTTTCATTGTACCAATGTTGTCCTCCTGCTATAACATTTTTTATTTTCATCTGTCTTTCATACAGATTGATGATAGCGCCAATGCCAGCTTCCTGGGATGGGTGGTGGCGGCCTACAGCCTCGGTCAGATGGTGGCCTCGCCCATTTTTGGCCTGTGGTCTAATTACAGACCTCGCAGGGAGCCGCTGGTGTGCTCCATCTTCATCAACCTGTCAGCCAATATCTACTACGCCTACGTGTACCTGCCCAAGACACATAACAAGTTCCACATGCTCATGTCCAGAGCCTTTGTGGGCTTCGGAGCAGGTGATGTGCGAGATTCTTAAACTGTATATATATGCCATTGCTCTATAATATTATGATGTGATCAGTGTCACACATGTTCTAATTTTAGCTTTGGTCTCTCCATGGCAGGCAATGTTGCTGTGGTGAGGTCCTATGTTGCTGGGGCCACATCACTGAAGGAGAGAACCAGTGCCATGGCGAACATGAGTGCCTGTCAGGCCCTGGGTTTCATCCTGGGACCAGGTAAAGATGGCTATAACCTGCACAGTATACTGGCAGAGCTGGGAGTGCAGGGCAAATGGTTTTAAATTGACATGTATTTGTTGTGTTGTATGGCAGCTCTTCAGGCGTGCCTGTCATTCATCGGTGAGCACGGTGTCACAGTGAAGATCATAGACCTGCAGCTCAACATGTACACTGCTCCCGCTCTACTGGCTGCAGCTTTTGGCTTCGTCAACATCCTGCTGGTCTTCTTGGTGCTGAGGTGAGGCTTTCATGCTTCTCAGTGGTCAAAAATCATCTCTTCATCTCATCACTGATATTTATCAGGAGCTGTCTCGACTCTTACTAACAGAGAGCACCGTGTTGATGACGATGGAAGACACATTCAAGCCATCAACTACACATCAGAAGGTATGTATTGTCCTAATCTTTATTTTAAATATTTGCTTTTAATCAAAGACAAATGCAGAATAGATGTGTACAAACTGATGAAAAATTCACAGTTTTACTTTTTATGAACAAGAAGTGGCATAGTATACAGATGACTTTGCTGCAGGCACCTAGTAGGTAATTACCTTAAGAAAACAAAATGGCTTAGTTTCAGGCATGATCACATTTCTAATAAGTGTAGTGGACAGTGTGTGACATCTTCAGCAGAGAGATCATTAGACAAGTCAGCCCATTTCCTGCCCTGTGAGACTTGTGAGACAAAATATATTAGCAGTATGTGTTGGAGAATATTAGTCAGCGTTTCTTGGTTAAAGCCTTTATTCTCCTCCTCTTTTCTCCTGCAGACAGAGTGGATCTTTTAGAAGAAAGCGAGGAAACCATCGATCAGGTGGCGGTCCTGACCTCCAACATCCTCTTCTTTGTCGTCATGTTCATCTTTGCCGTCTTTGAGACGTATGTATTTTATTCCAGAGTACATAAGCAGTCAAATCTGAATGCAACAGACAGTTCTTATTAACTTATATACATATATTTTCAAGACCTGACTGTATACGTTTATGATTTTTCAGAATTGCCACGCCTCTGTCCATGGACATGTTCGCATGGACGAGGAAAGAAGCTGTTTTATACAATGGCATCATCATCTGCTGCATTGGATTTGAATCCATCCTTGTTTTTCTGGTTGTAAAAGTGGCTTCTCAGAGGTACTCTTACTCATTTCATGCAGCTGTTAAATAAAAATGTGCCTTTGCCTAAATTTGGTTTAACACAAGGAATGTTCACTTCCTTCCAGGGTTGGGGATCGTCCAGTGCTGCTAGCAGGCCTGGCCATTATATTCTGTGGCTTCTTCATTCTGCTTCCATGGGGGAATCATTACCCCAAAATCCAGTGGGCAGGTATGGACTGTTTTAATTGCACAGATTGTTTCAGTTTCCTCTGTTAAAGTGATTAATTACTACAAACTGAATGCCACTTTCAATGTGCACTTAACATGTTTTCTTTCTCTTTACAAAATATAGACCTCAAAAACAACTCATTGGTCAGTCAGGTATCTAAAGCCACAATAGCCTCCAACAGCTCTCTGGAGCCAACAGGCTGCCCGTATGAACAGACCTGGTGTCAGTACACCCCTGCAATACACCTTGCCCAGTACATCTCATCTGACATCTTGATTGGGGTGGGATACCCAGCCTGCAATGTTATGTCTTACACACTGTATTCCAAAATCCTGGGACCCAAGCCACAGGTAAGAAGACTGTAGGGTAATGGAGGTGTTATTTTAATAAACAAGATGTTGTTTTATTTTGAAGTGCCATAAATTATTCAATGCATTGCTTAAGAACCTATAATGTGGATGTTTGCTGTTGCTTTTTGCAGGGTGTGTACATGGGGTGGTTGACAGCCTCTGGCAGCGGTGCGCGGACTTTGGGCCCTGTGTTTGTCTCGCAGGTTTATACCATCCTGGGACCTCGTTGGGCCTTCAGCCTCATCTGCGGTATGGTGGTAGGGGCCATCATCCTCCTCAGCTCTGCTTACCACAGACTCATAGCATTTTCTGTACGACACGGAAGGACTGTAGAGTAACGATTGCCACTGGAGAGACTGATTCTTTCTTTTATTCTCAAGGACTTTTTAAAAATCCTGGTGGCTTTTTGTTGCTGTTACTCAGTTTACAGTGTGGTAACTACCTAAGCCTTTGAGAGTTTGTAACTCAGGGTTGACCTTTGAACTCAAAGGCGAAGAGATAAGGCCAGGTTTTTCCTCGTGACTTGACCGAAGATGGCTGCGTTGCTTTGAGTTCAAAGGGAGCTAGAACTGCAGCTGCACTATTACATACCCGTTGTGAAAGAAGCCATGTGACACACATTCATTAACATGGATGTATTGCCTTGTATGTGGTGGGGGCATGGCATGACATCAAACAAATTATAAGTTTAAATCATCAAGTTACTAAACATTTGTTACTGAATTACTGCACAGGTTTTATGTGATTGAATTGTTGGTTTTAAAGATAAATTCTAAAATATATGAAAACAGAGACCACTTTATCAAAGCATTTGCACAATAGGAGATGGTTCTCAGACTGGCTATGCAGTGAATTATGAAATTAGTTTTTGGAATATACAGTCACATGAACAGTCCATGTAAACAACCATGACCTAATTAATAGTACTTGAAAACAAATACTGTCAAATTGTTTATTTAGTTTCTACTGGCAGAAAATGTGCTGACTCTTGAAATATGTTTGATTGACTGGATTTGGCATTCCTTATACTGAATGTACTAAACTATCAACAGTTGTTATTTCAGTTTTACTGCACAGTGATTCTTGTTGTGCAATAAATGTGACTCTCGAGAGCTAAACAAATGAAACATTTCCACATTTAACTTTTCCTCAAAGGAAAAATACTGATAATATTTTTCCTATTTCCATTATAAGCTTTTCTTGTGGTTGTTTACAACTACAGGTCCTTGTCTACCTGAAATAATTCAGAAAGTGATGTGTGAATGTATGTGTTCTAATGATTAACTGAGTAATGCATTAAAGATTTAATGTGATTTTACATCCTCAGTGTCACTGTATTAATGTTGTCATTTCCAATCTGGATCCATCAAGCTGTCAAGTGAGAAAATGCTTTTTTTATCCTTTATATGCAGGATGGAAGATGATAAATAACATTCACACATCCTCTGAAGAAATTAAAATTTAAGAAATAACATTTAACGTGAAAGCCAGAGTAGTGTGGAGATGTACGGCCACATGTCCGCCAGGGGGCAGCAAAGGGCCTCTGGCTGGGAGTAGCGTCGCAGCGCGCATGCGTCTAATAAAAGCCAAATCCTGTTCGTTCACGCGATGTTAGTGGAGAACGCGCGAACAATATGTAGCAAAAGTTAGAGGCTGCGAACGTTAGTTCAGTAATGCAAATTTGTTCCTTACTCTCCCGGCGTTAAGAGTGTATGAAGCTGTGGGAGGGCATGTTTAACTAAACATGGAGATATTTAGAGACGAGACGGGTAAGAATATGCTTATTTCCCTTTCACAAGAAGTTGGTGGGTAGTTCAGCTAACAAGCTAGCTCGCTCGTACTAGTTGGAGTTGTCGCTAAAAACAGATAAATCACTTCCTAACCCTGCTGGGTTTATTTAAACGCTGACATGGCAGGATTTTACATTGTTTGTTTCTCTTCCTCTTTTTTCAGAGTTTACGGACATTCATATGGTCGTAAGTAAACCATTTCAATTGTTGTGTTTTAGTGTATGTATTTTTAAAAGCCAGGTCATCAGGGAAGCGCCCACACGTTGGCACTTCTGGTTTGTAGATGGCGGTAATGGGAATATTTACTTAGTCAGTGTGTGGGACGTGGCCTAGCAGCAGCCGCTGTGCACGCGTGTACTTTAAAGCTAGCAGTGAATTCGTCAGCTTAAACTTTGATCGGTGTCTTGTTGACTTATGTCTGTTTGGAGACGCGGTGCACGTAGTCACTTCCTGTGTATACTCTGCACTCAGGACTGAATGTGCGCAGCTGCTTCTCGTGCAAAACGACGAGCCGGTCGGCGTTTTACCGCACGTGAGGAAAATTAGCGTCGTAACTTTTCAAATAGCAATACCATTTTTGAAAATGATCACCACAGTCTGTTTGCAGTTAATTTCGACATTATTATTTATCTCCTTCTGTCTTTTATTGGTTCGCAGAAATAGCACAAAGCCCGGGGTGTCTTTACAGTGTTTGTGTTTTCCAAATTCTCCGGACACGTTTTACTGAACCTCTATTTAAAGCTTTGAAATAAACCCACTGTTGGGAATAAAGTTGATACTTAAAAAGAGTTTTCATTGCTAACATACAGGTTTGTTTACATGCAGTATTTTTCACCAGAACACATAAGAGACGCAGCATAAAACATTTGCAACCCCTTTCCCTCTGTTGCATGCTGCATTGTTTATCTTCTCTTTAACTGGGCTATTACTGCCTTTTATAGTTGCTACCACTCTCTACAGTCTGCAGTCTGACCCTGGCATGCATGTTGTTCCTTATGCATGCCAGTGGAACATGATATAAACAAGCCACAGAAGGCTTCATTCATCACAATAATGCTGTATCATGCTTTTAGTACTCACATTCCACAATACCTTTTAGAAAACTACATTATCTGACACTGTCATAAAGCCCTGTAAAAGCTTTAAGTTGTGTTACCTGCTTGGTAGCAGTGTCTGGATGATTGTCTTTCTTATGAAAGTTATGTAAAGTGAGCCTGTTTCACCACATGCATTCAGTTATGCCTCAGTAAGGAAAGTAGCCCAGCTGTCGATGTAAATCCAGTGTGTCAGAGCTCCCTCAGGGTAAAGGAAAGTGAAACTTAAAGATGCAGAGCCTCTGTGTCAGTAAGCTCACTTTAACTCAGGGTCACAGTCAGTATCGCCACTGGATATCCTTGGGAACACACCAGCCTTTTTTATTTGCTAGGGCCTGAATGTAGGAAAATGAAAGCTTCAAGGCTGAAAGTGCAGGGCTAATCTGGTGCTCGCCAGCAACTGCGTGGAACTGACTTTCACATTTCTCTGTCTCCTGTCCAGCAAAGGGTTGTGGATATGTTTGAGGGACGTCCTCGTTTTCAAAGGATAGTAAGATGTGGCCTTCTTGGTAAGATTTCACGTTTTGCACATCTGCTACACACACGAGTCTGTGTTTGCAGCAGTTTTATCTGTGAAATAATACATATTTCAACAAAGCAATAAAACAATCTTTTCCTCAACAGGTATGGAATACAGTGATGACCTAGATGATACAGGCGATGATGACTTTGGAATGGACAGCTGGGTACACAATCCTAGCAATTTCCATGGATACCCGAGGCTCTCTGACATGAGAAGTGATAGAGGATTTAGTGGGAACCATACAAGGTCATCCAGATCTGTTAGTCAGCCCCCTCTGAATTATTACACTTCAGCTTGTGACCTTCCTCATCCACACTCTGTTAAGGTTCTGGCAAAGGAGAGCGTAAGTCCACTTTTCTTTTATCTGCCTCTCCACGTTAGATGACCTCATTGTGAGTTCAGATGGTTGAAATCTATGCGATGTTTGTTTTGCGGCTCTTGCAGGATACTGCAGGAAAGACCAGATTAATACAAGAGACGAAAAAAAGCAAAGAAAGGGCCGAGAAGAAGCGGCTTAAGAAACTGGTAGGTACTGTTGTCTCCAAGAGGAGGATTTTTGTAGGAATGAGTAATGGCGAAATTGTGAAGGTAAATGTTTGCGTGTTCTCGCCCGACAGAAACGGAAGGCAAAAAAACAGCGTGAGAAGCTGGAGAAGGAAAAACAGAACTCCATAAAAAGTGAAGAGGTAATGAGCATTTCAAAGGGAGTCTCCAAGCAAAGTCATCAAGCTGCACTCTGAATTTGTAACAGGTGTGTTTATTTTTTTACTTGTCATACAGGGAAAAAACACCACACAGGAGTCTGAAGCAGAGGAGAGTAAAGCAGTTAATGACAAATCTGAAGATGATACAGATTCCGGTGTTAAACAGTCGGCTTCAGCTAAAGATACAGACAGCAGCGACAGCAGTGAGGACGAGTCCAGTGATGAAGATAGCGACACCAAGGATGACTCGTGTGACTTTGAGGTAGCAAGCGCTCCTATCACTGCAGTCCATACACCTACAGTATGATTAAACAGAAAGAAGTTTGTCACAATACCATAATTGATTACTGACTTTAATATTAGTGTCATGTTTTATCTGAGTGTTACATGCCCTAAATTTTAACATGATATAGTTTTGCAAAGCATCAGTGCTTAACAGCTAAATGTGTGCACGGGATTTAGTTATGACAGGAATTAACAGAAGTCCTTCAAATGTGATTGGATAACTAGAAAAAAGTGGGCGTGGTCTAGCAGTTAAAGCAGACCTGGCTATAGAGAGGGATGGAGCTGCAGAGGACCTCCCTCACTTGCCTTGTTACAGCAGCTGGAGGAAAAAGGCTGAAATGAATAAATTAGACCTCAATCACCATATGTGGAAATGTAATCAGATGGATAAATATATGCAACTGCCCCTGAACTCAAGATGAATCATCAGGAATATGTTTATGTTTTACAGAAAAAGAGATTTTTTTAGGATGCTTTTTCTTACTCTTATGGGTGCAACTAGTGACAAATGACCACTTAACAGATTAGAACATGGAAATTGTTACTTAGGCAAACGACTGATTGTGGCTGTTTTTTTGTTTTTTTTGTGTTTTTTTTTAATAAAGGAACTGGATATGACAAGTACTTTTGTTACTAAGGCTGCTCTCATAGCCAAGCGTAAATCAGAGCAGAAAGCCAAGTCTGAGAAGAAGGAGAAAAAGAAGATTCCGGTTAAAGAACATAAAACTCTGCCTGACAAACCTAATGAAGACCCAGAGGTTGAAAAGAAGGTGAGGCATCCTGCACACAAACACAGAAACTAAACTAAAAGTTACTGTTCTGGTGACTTGAGTTTGACCACAATACAGCATATAGGATACTGTTGCTCATCTTATTTCTGTCTTACTGTCTGAACAGGATTCTGCTGCCTCTATCACCCACACCTTTGAAGATAATATAAAAATAAGCACTGAGCTTGGAGGTACGTTTCATCCATCTCTCTGCCGCATGTGTTGATAGATAAATAAAAAAAGCTAGATTTTAATTTTAACAGAACTTTCTTTGTTCCTACAGTTATCGGAAATAAGTTAGCGAATTCTGGAGACTTTAATATGGCTGTGAAGTATTTCACAGATGCAATTAAGTACAACCCTACAGAGTTTAAGTAAGAACATGTCCTTTGCTTCATTCACACTTAATTTACACAACATGCCTTTACAACACCGCTGTTTTTTTTTAACGCAATGTGTGAAACTGATATTTCGGTTGCAGGTTGTTTGGCAATCGTTCCTTCTGTTTTGAAAAGATGCAAGAATATGAGAAGGCACTGACGGATGCAGAGCTGTGTCTCAACATCTGTCCAGGCTGGGTTAAAGGCCTGTTCAGGAAGGGCAGAGCTCTGGCTGGTTTAAAGGTAAATGGTCTCCTATGGAATCTGCACCGACCGTATACAGTATATACACACTGTATTAAATGCTATGTATTGTTGTGACTAAGCAGTAGTTTGTGTTGGAGGTATGTATGTTGGGGTAGACAAAATTGTGCAAATAAGAATGTTTTTTTTTATTTTTTTTTTATTATACAAAATATAGATGTCATACAGTTAATCTGTATGTTTGGACAGTGTTGACTACCCTGTTATATTAAACTGTCTGTGTAAATATGACCTCTCAGCAGTGTTTGCAGCTGTGACAAGTAATTTCTAAGCTGAAGTCCTTTTTCCTGAGTATTTCCATTGTTTTGTTTACCCTCATCATTTCAGGTTAGGGTGACTTTGGGATCACTTTGGCCTTGTTGCAACACTACTGAATTAATTCCAAGTGTCACTGAGCTGCACGGGCTCACATTATTTACTCAGACTTGTTTTGACTAGCTGTTGCTGTAAACATTAATAACTGGGCTGATTAGTCCAGCAGTATGACAGTGAATGAGTCTGAACTGTGATTTAGTCTCAAGGCAGAGAGAGAGAGAGGAGAGCAGAGCTAATCTTTTTTTCCCCCCATTCTTCTTTTTTCTTCTTCTTCTTCCTCCAGAGGTATGAGGAGGCTGCCGAGGCCTTCAGGGAGGTTCTCAAACTGGACAGTTCATATGCAGAAGCTGCCCAGGAACTAATGCGGGTGCAGATAACACAACTAATGGTGTGTAACAGTAACATGTGTTTGTGCAGTCACTAATGGGGGAGATAGGAGGGAAAATGGTTCTAATATAATGCTGTATATGTAACAACACTAATTTTTTTGTATTTACACAAAAACACAATGTTGTGTATCACTTCAGTAGTTACTATATGTTTAAGATTTATGGTTATTGCACAAAAAATAAGCAAAATTACTGGCACTGATACTTTTGAACTTGCTGACAGACACATTGAGAGATAATGATTCACTAAAAATGTTTTAACCTGGGTTTTGTTGCAGGAGTATGGTTTCTCTCGGGAGCAGAGCTCAAATGCTTTAATTATTCATGGGACAGTTAAAAAAGCGCTAGAGGTGCTGTCCACATTAAACCATCCACCAGGTGAGTGTCTCCACATCTGTGATTTTACTATCAGGGATTTGACTGAAAAGCTGTCATGCATCAGAGGAAATGAAAATCACCTTGTATTGTTATAGCATACTTGTGTAGAGTACATTTCCTAAGCTTGTGTTTTAGCCTCACTTAAGACAGCTCGTTGCAAGAGAACTTTAGCGTTAAATTATTTATAATATGTGTACACCATGCTAATTTTAAACTTTTGTTTTCAGGAGCTGTTAATACAAATCTCCCACCAGCTCAAGTAGTGAATGTCAGCGGAGTGTCTCCAGTCCTTTCAGCCAACACAAACCCTGCTTCTGCTGCTCCCTCTTATCGTCATCATTCCCAGGACGGATCAAAATCATCACTCAAGAACAAACCTTTAGGCCCAGTTCAGAATATGTCAAATGTCCAGAGTCAAACAAAGCCCATTCCCAATCAGGCCACGAAGAGCGTCAATGACGACAGGCGACCACCACCGTGAGTATAAACTCAGTCACACTACAGTGTTTCAAATGTCAGGGTGTTTTATTTAAAAGTGATGTTAAACAAAGGCTCGACACAACTTTTTAACCAAACTAACACACTGCTTTACATATTTATAACAAATCACTGTAGATGATGATACCATGGTTAAAATGCTTATGTTCTGTGATTCAACCTTTTACCCACAGTAATGAATATTTATCACACTGTCCTTGAAAGTATCCATAGTTATGTCTCACATTGCATTTGACAGTAATTCAGTGTCATAACTGTTGAGTTCAGTTCATCACGATTCCTCATCTCTGGGACTACTTTGACTGTTAGAGTGCACAGACAGTTATTTACCAAAAATCTAATGTCACAACAAGTGCAGAGCAAAATATTGAACTGACAATACTGAAGTGAGGCAATTTTTCCATAAATACCTTTAACTTAACTTACTTAAAATATTTATTCTATGATACCAATATTAGCCAGTGTAATTGAATGTTAATTGGATGATTCTTGATCAATACTCATCAGACAATGTTAATTAAGTACTATGCAGACAGTGAACGTGTGGTTATTGGTATTGCTTCACCTCTAATTAGACAGTATATTCCAAGAGAGCAGAAAATCATTGAATGTTTTCATGCACTTCAAACTGTGTGTTATGAATGATGGTGTTTTTAGCTACAAAGTTGTTTCTTACAAAACAACAATCAGGATCTGTGCATAGATTGTGTCACTTATCATCTGTCAACTTTATTTTTGTTTAAAGATGTTTAAATAATCAATATTTTCTTTCGACAGGGAGCTGTTTCCAGTTTGGGTGGGAAACCTGATTTACCCAGTGTCTGAGTCTGCCATAACTGACCTGTTTAGCAAGTAAGAGAATGTTTAATGATTAAATGTTAATATTTAAAGTTCATTTTAGTGAGACAAACCATTTTTCATTTTATTGTTCATCTTTATATTAATTTTTAACAAAGTTGGCCATTGTGGATGGATACTTCAGCTGTGTAGAAGTACTCACACACCTGGTCTTCTCCTGCAGGGCCGGGGTTGTCTATAGTGCGAAGGTTCTGGTTTACAAACGATGTGCCTTCGTAAACTTCACAAAACAAGAATATTGTGATGAGGCAATCCGCCGCTTTCATGTGAGTACCTCCTTTTATCTAATAGATTTTACTGTTGGGCTGTGGGCTTCAATGACAATTTTTACTGTGTGACTACAACCTGCCTTTGTCTGCTTCACTTGAAACATATTTGCTCTGTGATTAGAGGATTTTAAAATAGTCATAATAATACAAAATAGTTTCCCAAGACAGACAAAGTATTGCTATTGCCTACAGAAATGTATTTCTCCTGTAAATGACTTTTCTCACTTCACTCTCACTTCTTCAGGGCTATGAGCTGAATGGTATCAAGATAGCTGTGAGATACCCCGACAGGATTCCTCATGGCATGGGCATCTCAAAATCTGCTCTCAAGGCTGATGACCTGCAAGATGAAAATATGAGGTGAGTGCTTTATATCAGACTTTAATTAGGAAAAAACTGGTTGAACATTATTCACTTTCTTTCTGAATGTGAGACAAGAAGATTGATACCAGTCACGCCTTTGCAGTAACTACAGACCTGGAGCAGGGCTTTGTTAGCTTGGCTTAGCATAATGACTGGAAGTAATGGGAGACTGCCAGCCTGTTGTCTGTAGATGCCAAGAAATAGTTGTAGCACATAAACACTAGTTGCCGTTTGTGTATGCAGCTTCAGATGTAAGACTGTTTTTTCTCGCTTTGGAGAGAGTCGGACACACTGCTTCCAGTCTTTTATGCTAAGCCAGTTACCTTACTACTTTACTGTGGTTTTGGGTGTGAGTATTTGATAGGCACACAAATCTTTGGCATCTATGCAGTACTGAGCAAGAACAATAAAAAAGTTAATGTGAAAAATTCAGTCACTAGAGTGCTTGTTTTTGCTACTGACTGGCTCAGATTGTTATTGTAAGTGTCTGATATAATTTTGGATAGGACTTCTACAGAGATGGGCCTCTTTATTAAGCAGGAATGTTACCTTATACAATACCACTGTCTTGATCATTTAGTTTGTTTATGTAATTGTGTGGCATTTATACCTATTCCAGCAGCTCCTGTATTCTGCAAGGTAAAATGAAAGCTTTTGTTAATGTGGTTGGATAAAATAGCTGTTTTGTGGGTAGGGTTAGGGTTAGGTCTTGTTCTTTTACATGGAAAAATTGGATTACACTGCAGCAGCTGTTTGCTGTGGTGGTTCGTGCGTAATACTGCACTGATTCCAAAGATTTTTGTCCCCATAAATCATCTACACCCAAAACATGAGAAATATACCCAGGTTCAAAAATACCAATGTTATCCTTTTATGCACAGACATGACTGGTACTGATCTTCTAAGCAAGAAAAGAAGATTTCAAACTATTCCTTTACATTATCATGACTTAAAGATTAACAACAGACCCTTTACAATTTGCCGTAGTTGCTATGCAGATATTACTTAAATATAAAATACAGGCATCTTACTCAACATACCTGTGTATCCGTTGTTTGCAGGTATAATGCAGTTGGAAGCCGAAGACCTGTTCGCTCTTATAGACCCGGCTCCGACCACAAAGGCAGCCACAACAACTGAAAGGAAACAAGGTGCCTTAGAGCTTCACTGGGTTTGAAATATCTGAATAAAAGCAGCATCACTTATACTGTCCAGCACAGACTTATCAGTGGTACCTGTAGACGATGCCTTCTCTTGAAGTAGTATTTGTGTTTTTAGTGGACCACACAAACCAATGTTTATTGGTAGATTTTTTTTTAAGCAAGACTGTATTAGTCAATAGAAATGACTCTAACTTATCTAAAGAGATGATCATCTTATACAGTGTTTTTGACCAAAAGTAAAGTAAGTAAAGTAAAAACCATATCAGGTATTAACAAAAACTTTTTGATGCCAAGATTGTTAAAGCCTTACTGGTATAAAAAGGACTGTTATTATTGCTATTTTCAATCTCATTATGAGGCAATATCAGTTTGTAATTTACATATTTACTTGAGGGTTTATTGTAAACTGAGAACATAGTTCATCTAACAGATTCTAAAGTTTACAACAAAATATAGTCCACAACTTTAGCTGGTTTGGTTTAGTGCTAACATAATTATAAATGTGTTCAATTAATTTTTTTTCCACTCTTAAATTATGGTATTAGGCCCCAAAATCCAGTATCACATTAGCTCCTAGAAAGTACTACATTTTTTTTCTCCAATTCAATGTTTGTTTGTTTTTCTACATTTGTTATACATACTGAGATGCAGAAATCATTATTGGTATCCTTATTAATGATGCTGAACTTATTTACCTATCGTGAAATTTACAAAAAGGTATTACAAGAGCCTTACATTTACAGCCTGTATCTAAATGATCTGTATTCAGTACCTATTCAGAATTATCTGTATTACTCATTGTAGCTTTAATACACCAAAATCCAGTTTGTCTGTAAACAATTGTTAAAAGCCTCCATTATACAACAGGCGCTGTTTTGTTGCATACCTATAAACTGTTAAACTGACCATGGTTCATTTTGATCTGAGAGATGATTTATCTTCAAGTTATCTTCTAGATCAAAACAAACCATTTATCAGTGGTTGATCATGGTTTGGCATATTTTATGTTCTTTTATTCAAATGCCTTCATTTATTATGGAGTTTGTTTTTAATTCAAGAATTAAAGATTCTTTCATCTTTACAGTTCCTGTCTCATTATTTAAACACCGTCTTTAACCAACAGGGGCCAGCTCACATTTTAAAATCCATACTGTTAACATTACCTGGTGCATGTTTGAGATGGGCATGGTGATTGGTCACATTCTGATTTTAAGAATGTGCACACAAGATGCATTTAGTCCATTAACATTTAACAAGTCAAATAAATTGTCTCCAGTGTACCACACTTTATAATCCAAACATTTTAGCCAAATGTCCTCCAGCATTCTAACCATGGATGGAAACCTTTAGCTAATACAACATGGTACTGTAAAAGACTTTTGATGGACATGGGATTTAAACTAATGAATAAAAGATAACACTTTGAAACTGGGCCCCTCTATGAAACAGACCACTGCAGATCTAACCCTGGAGTACATGACTTTTTAGTTGATGTATTGAGTAACTTGTAGTTCTTTAAAAAAATTTCCAGTAAATTAAATTATGGCAGACTAGTTGACTTAACAGTGGACCTGGGGTTTTCAAGGTCCATGGGTACATTTGCCCTCTGTGTCCAGGCAGTAATCCAGCTTTGAATTTGAGATGATTAAATATTTTTTTCTAAATGTAATCCTCGGGTTTACAAGCCAATAGATGGCAGCACAAGCAAGGCACTGGATCTGCAGTGAACTGGTAAACGAAATAGACTACCGTCAGAAATTATTCCCAGATGATGGAAACTACAGGGTCACTTTCTAATAAAAATGTTTAAAAAATTATCAACATACCGTTATGGTGCGCTGAGCTGGAGTCCTGAGTGGGATACGGTGCACCTCCTCTGCAGCACCTGGAACAACAGCACAGCTTTTAATTTGCTGATAGTTAATAACATAATAAATATTTTACAAAGAGCATATTTTGCTTAGAGATCTAGATAAGCTGCATTCAAAATATTTCTGCCTTGAACATGTTGAAAAATTACCTGTTTGTGCTGCGTTTGATGATGTAACCAACCATGAGGCAATCTGTGGATTGAGAGTGATATCAAAGTATGAAAGGACACAAGACTGGCATCCTAACAACATGGCTGTCTGAGCTACACTTGAACACCACATCTCATTACTTTATGAAGATCATCTTTGACAGCTGCAGGTATCAGTTGTTATCGTTCCTAAAAACACCAAATAAACCTGCAGAAGTCCTATTTTAATCCTGACGTTCTCCTGATGTCAAAGGGACATTGAAAGGTCACGCAGGATGTCTCCAAACCTAACATTTCTGTTTTTAATACAATACATTAATCATTTTTGGAACAGGCAACTAAAACAGAAAATTGTGGGGAAGATTTGCAACAGCAAAAAAAACAAGATAAAGTTTCCTTTTCCAGGATCAGCACCGAATACTCTCTACACTCAGTTTTGAGACTGATATGCATATAAAGGCATGAATCCAACAGCCATAATCTCTGAGGTCTTAAGCATCTGGTGTCTGTTGGAACCAAATAAATGTTTCAGCATGATCAGAAATGCAAAAACGGAGGTGTTTAGCTAGCAGCAAGAACATTCATCTCCCTAATGTGAACTGATTATTGAATTTTTGCACCTTTCACCTGTCATCCTGCTCACTTAATATGGGTATTAGAGCTGATGGAGGGGAGTGAATTATTAGTGTGGAGATGTGATGTTACTTTCTAAAAAGCCCACAAGTCACGCAAATGTGCAGAACAGCTCATTGTCTCTGTGTTACTAAGTGACTTTTCAAGGCAACAGGGTCACAGACAATTCTCAATTGTGTAAACTCCAATTGTGTAAGATCTAAAGTGTGTATCGCACCATCTGCTGCTGCAGAGCCAGTCCCCATGCTTTTCCAAAATATTAGTTTAAAATGCAAAAATCTACAGCAGTTCTTGAAACGCTGATCTGACTTTTTGATGGCAACTTTGGGCTTAATTAAAGCCGGAGTAACTTGTGATGTGCACCGGGCTGTGACTGCACAGCGGCAGGCTACAATAATATCTGTCCTTAACCCTGCGTTTTAAAACACTCTCCTTGGCCCAGGTCCGCTCAGGTTGTTGCTGTTGCAGAGGAAAGACTTTATCGTGTTCCAGCCTCCACCAGGTGCACATTAACATTACAGGGAAAGAGAGGATAATGAAACATAATACCAGGTGACAGCAGGTGTTTGAGCCGATTCCATCTCTTTTCCAGGTTGCTCTGCTCTTCTCGAGGCTGCAATGAGACGACGCGAAACTTTTAGAAAACAAAGTCTTTTTTTTCTTTATACAATATCTTCAATTCTAATTATCTTCCCTTTTTGTCATAAAACTCAAACTGTAAATGGTATTGATTCACGTTACTTGGCCTGTTGTGTTTTGAGTAATGAACACTCATTTCACCTTGCTAATTTCACTGACTTTAGTGGATTCTTTTTTGTTGTGCTTCACAACCTTGCTGAGCTTTCATATCAAGCAACAACGGCTTTAACTTAGATTGAAAAGAGCTGAAATCAATCAACTGTTCAGTCTTTTTTTTCCCAGCAAAAGTTGTCTGGTTCAAATTTCTAAGATGTGAATATTTGCCGGTTTTCTGAGTCTGCGATGAGAATGAACACAATATATTTGGCTTTTCAACTGTTGGGCAAACAAAATGCAGCGTAATCAATCATGGCAATCACCATTTAAAGTATAAGCTTAAAAGCACCTGTTCCACATACTGACACGTCTACGATTCAAGTTTGACTCTTAATATTTCAGACTTATGCACATGACATCACCATGTGCAGGAGTTACCATGGTCACTCATCCCTAAGTGGCATACACACACACACAAACACTCTGCAAGAAAACGTGGCTGAAATGTGAAAGAGTTGTGATTCAATAGGCTGCATGAATATATTCACAAAGAATGCAGACAGGCAAGGGCCATGGATCCACATGCTCCTGACTCTGGTATAACAGTTGTATCATTTGAAGAAGTCACATTAGCGTGAACCCTGAACACATGGTCAAACAGCTGTTTACTTCTACATTGGATTAAATAATTTAGATGTAATAATACAATTCAGTTTTTGGGTTTATCACTCTGTTGAGCTGGAAAGGCATCAACACAATATGTGACATCAGATACCATGTACTCTGGGCAAATGAGATGAATCTGCAGCATCTTAATTAACACTCTTCTGTTGTAACCAGACTAGACTTTTCTCACACAAACACCAAAAACCGACAAAAAGCACGACAATTCCACCGAAAAAACTAAACTCAGTGAGCAGCTAGAGGACAGATAAGCCCTTGTTAGGATGCCATCGTGGCTCTTACCAAACAATCCAAGTCTCTGCCAGAGGCCGATGATGGAGGATGAGGAAGCGGGGTGGTGATTCTGTTCACCGCCTCAGCCAGACTCCTGTGTCAAACTCCACAGTGGGACGCTGCCTCGGAGAGAAGGATAGAGTGCGCGTGCCGGTTTTAGCATGCAAGAGACGGCAGGTGATCGATGAGAACATTTTCTTTAAAGTAAAAATACATTAACACAAGGTCCATAGGGCAGCTGCTCTGGAGCTTCATCACGATCTTCATCAGCAGACTGAGGAACTCAGCTGTCAGAGTTTCTTCAACTTTCCAGAGCACGTTAAGGACTTCTCACCCATGTTATGTGATCAAAAAGCTTAAGAACAGCTACTGAATGGACCTTGTGGTGAGATTATTTTACTGTTTCCAAGGTCAAGAATGCACTTACAGAACAACTTTCAAACCAAAACGCAGGAGACCTCTTGACAAGTTTCCTGAAAATGTCTAATAACCCCGGACAACTCATCTACTGGATGAAGACTGATGGATATAACAGAGATGTCCAGAGCAACTACTAAGTGGCCACTGTGATTTTTGTTATATTTTCAACATCAAAGTAGAATATTTATCTTTAAAGTGAGGAGTCTGTACCTGATCATTAAAACATGGTTTATATTGCTCTACCCCTCTTATCAAGGTTAAACTTCAAGTAACAACATATGCCACATAAAAAACATGTTTAATTTTAAATGAAACAGCTGTTAAATAATAGGAAAAACCTATTTCGTTAAGAATTTTCAAATAATCTAAAATCTGGTTGTTTTTTTTGGGGGCACAGAATTGTGCTTATCATTTCTTTATCACCACAACTTCACAAACCTCTGACTCCAGGTTAGTATGACTTCTCTCACTGCTGAAGGCACCTGTGTTTTGTCTTATCTTATTCTTTCTGAATCCCAAAAACAGTCACCAAGCTTGTCTACAATGAACCTAGAGTAGAAAATAAAAGTTGTGTCCTCTGACCTAATACAAGGTAGTGGAAATGTTCTTGTCAGGTGGCCCTGATTTCAGAGCTGCCTGGCTCACATTCCTCAGACTCCGTCAGTGAAGAACTGACCTCCAGTGATCACCGCAGCTATCAGACTCTGTACAATCTGAACCAAACAGCTCAGACAGTGAAGAGTGAGTCTACTCCACCCAGAACTGTGCTCCGCTGCAAATACCAACGGGAGGAGCCCATCTCGCCAAGGGGTTCGAGCAGACTCCGAGGTTCCCATCACCGACGCTGTTCCCAGGTCAGCTCCAGAGGCAGATGTTGCTCATGGCCTGGCAGGTGGAGTTGCCTCTGCAGGAGAGAGGTAGATCTTTGCCGCTGGGGCAGACGTGACACTGGGACAATGGCCTGCCTGGTGGGAGGCCTGGCTGGGAGACGCCGTAGACGCCAAGCCGAGTGCTGCTCCAGCTGTATGGTGTTACGTCAGTGAATCTGAGGAGACATACAGTCATTCAAACAATATCACCAGAGATGCCCCAGTGATGTATTACTAACTTAAGATGATAAACACTGTGGTGCAATCAGTAAATACAATGTGACCAGGTGGAGTGAACATAGCACCACTGATCTGATGAGTCAGGGTGAGCAGTGAAGAGGAATTCAATCTCTTGATTAAATATCATCTGAACAGAAAATTGTTCCCATTTTAGCCAAACTGGTGGTGGGTTTTCAATCTGGTTTCATCCACCATCCGCTCCAGACTAAAATATCTCTGCAGTTATTGAAATTAAATTTTGTTCATGCTCATGTTCTCCACAGGATGAACTGCTCTATCTTCAACTGATCCTGACTTTCATCTAGTGACATCATCAGGCCGCAACTTACATCGTTCAATACCCCTCACCAGCAGAACTAATGACGTCCCCATCAGCCTCAGCTGTACTCTGTTTAGTGACAATTAGCCAACATGCTAAACCAGATGGTCAACATTATGGTAAACATGGTAAACATTGTATCTGGTAAACATCTGCACAGTTAGCATTGTCACTGTGGCATATTACCATGGTAAATATTTCTAGCTCAGAGCACCACTGTGGTGCAGCATGTTTCATGAGCTGCTACAGCAACATGGACTCAGTCTTGTTATTAAATATCTAAACTTTTGGGAATAATTTAGAAAAACATGTATTTGCTTTTTCGCCGCTGAGAGTTAGGCTCTTACATGTTCTTATCTTGTTTGTTTAATGTAAAAGTCAAAAATGGGCCACCTGATGGACGGCACGTTTGGCAGGAAGCCCTAAGTAGCCAGTCCCTGGCTCAGCTCCCAGCTGGACAGACCCTGTGCTGCATGGTTTCCCTGCTCTTCCCCTCATTTCTGTCTTTCTCCACTGTCGCTAGCCAACAATAAAGGCTGAAATGCCCTAAAAATTATAAAACAAAACCCCCAAAAGAGTCAAAATATAAAAACAGCATATTGTGGTTTTACAGTTGGTTCTTGACCACATGCAGTAAATTAGACGTGTTATCACCACCTTTAATTTGGTATTAAGAACTTGTCCATTGTTACAAGAGTAGGCTGTTACACTGTCAGATTTGGCTGCATGTACCTAATAACTGGTATGAGTCTATTTCCATTCATACATCCGAACCCCAAGGACCATAAAATCAAAATGTAATTAAATATGTAAAATAAATAAATAAAAGGAGGATGAACATAAGTGGCATGAAAGAGGAACTTTTCTCCCAGTGTAACTGCTAATCACCTTCCCTCTGCTCGACTCCAGCTGTAGGTCCTTTCGACCGCTTGACCTTCAGTGGCCTTGGCAGCGCCACTGACCCCTCTGGGAGCCCATGGTCAGAGTCCGTGGCTGGAGATTCCAGCCTGACAAGAAAAAAAAAAGAAAAGAAAACTACATGAGCCCAGAGATTTAGTGCATGAACTCACTGATTTATTCTGTCTATACTTTCAGGATGTTTCTGCATTATTAAAACTTTGCCTCTCAGTATGATTTAATAGCTGCGGATACAAAGATGCATTCAAGGTTAAATTGATTGTAATTCAGTTCATAGTTTATAAATATCTCTGTGTAATTACTGGTTTAAGGTAGGTTGATGGAATTCATCAAGGTTTATTTGTTTCCATAACAGACCCAAGGCAGCAAGGCATTTAAAATTGAGTCAAAATGTCTCACATTTGAAAACAAACCAGCTTACTGATATTTGTCCGACTTCGCTGTATAAATGTATTTTTGGGTTTTAGTTATGTCACCTGTAATATTAAAGCTGCTATTCATGTTTAAGTAGCTCTTTTCATTATTCTAATCCAAAGGCGCCTTAAACAGTCCATAATTGTATCAGCTGGATTTTGACCTTCAGCAGCACTGAGGCTAATGTAATTTGCATTTTCTCCCGTGACTATTGTCATACGAAAGATAAGTGAGAGCCAATCAGTGTGGGAATTTGTTTTCATAACTCATGTCCGTTTCAAATTGATTTTCTCCCCCCCATCTTCCCCAAATCTGTTTTCAATGAATTTTAAATGGAAGACTTTAAGAAGCCATCTTGAAATCGCTTAAATCTCCGTACCCTCTGAAAGTGACACACATTTCGGATTATGCTCTAGTGGAATAAGGGGGGGGGGGGAGAGAAAAGAAAAGCAATGAATTTCATCTGTATCAAGCCCTTTGACTTCAACCACGGTACAGTTTGAGAGGATCTGTGAAATGCCTTGACCTGGGACTGTTTGTGCCTTTCACCCGTAAGATAGATGTCTTCTCGTTGTTATTTTAACCCATTTACTGAGCGTTTTTCCTTTTTCTCCTTGAAAGCTGTTCCTAAACAAAGAGTTAGATAATGTAAAGTACAATAACACATGTTTATTTTCTCCTCTTTATTTCTTGTTCAGATTTTACTTTGTCCCACCATTTTAATGTAATTTCAGATTGCCTTTGATCATTTTTGTATGGAATTTACCTGTAAATAAAAATAAAACAGACTCTCAATCCATGAAACTATGTTGCTCATTATCGAGTCACAGGAATCTGTGTCCTGAGTGCTTCTCAGCTTCACACGTTTCAATAATTATTTCCTCGCTATCCACTGAGTATTTCTTGGCTTGAATGAATTAATCATTAACAGAGAACATTAAAACACTGCAGTGAGTGGTGCAATGAGAAGTTACTGATATGTGATGTGCGAGTGCTAATTTCACTTGATTCAGAAACAGTTCTATCATCACACACACACACACACACACACACAGACACACACATTAATATCGTAGAGGGCAATTCGCCAGAAGACAGTACTAATTTAGAGTGCTTGTTTCAGACACAGTCCAAAATAATAAAGTATAATGAATTAAAGTCATTTAAAATGTCCCTTTGGGTTTTATAACCATCTCAGACTACTTCCAGTTTCATGTACAGAAAGCTTATGGTCTAGTTTGTGAGGCTGTAACAGCAGCATGAAGTCACATTTCACTCACTCTGTTCTCTGTTAAAACTCAGGGTAACCATTACTATTAATGGTCACACCTAGAAATACATCGATGGTTGCTCAGGACTACTGTATATTCCATATGCTATATGACACCATTTTAATCCCTTATAACTGTATTAGCCGTAATGAATGAACATGCTCTAATTCACTGCATGTGACTTTAAGAAGAAGCTCAAGATGTTCTTGTCTCTGTTTATTACATGTGCTTATTACATGCACTTGTGATGTCCCAGAAGCTGTGATGTACATTTTGATTTTTAGTATTCATTTTTTTCCTCTGTATGTACTTGTTTATAATTTAACAAAGACGGAAAGAGTTAGGAGGGGTGGGGTAAGACAGTTTTGATTTGACACCAAGTAAAAAATAAAAATTTTTAAAAAGCTCCATCCTCCTCAGTGCCAATGAACTCTTCTACCCAGAAATTTCAGGGCTTCTGGCCCAAACCAGAAAACCCCTGATATGTAAAGCCTCACCACAACCCTGTGGTATTTTGCAGTCATAAAGCAATGTTACTACAGGCTTTCCATTCTCTGGAAAATGGGACCAGCTGGTTGTTGCATTCAGGATGACCTCATTCAGGAAAGGTCACCGTGACGTTAGAGCTGTGGAGCAAAGAGCTGTTGTTGAACTTAAATGTGCTGATGGCCAAAGTTGATGCTACAGTGGGATTTTGAGGCTGATTTAAATATTACATATCTTCAACATTTGTTGAGGGATCCCAAAGGTGGAAAGTCGTTTATTTTACAATTATCAAACAGTTTTTAATGGAATTTACAGACCAACAACAGCTTAGCTTCACTTTTCCACGGTCAGTAGCTGGTTGCAGCCTCTAAAATGAGGCAGCTCCAAACCCTGAAAGCACATACAGCACAGATAAACCTTCCTTAACTACCAGACACCACCACAAACACAAACAGTCTCTCAAAGGAGAATTGAAACCACACACCTACTATAAGTTCCTCAAAATATAACAACTGTTACAATTTGTATGTAAAGTTTCATATTTCCATCAACTCTGGTGAAATAGATTCACTTTGCAGCCCAACACAAAGTTATAAACCCCCAGTATTTGATAGTTCAGGGCAAAATACACTGTTGTCACGACAGGCAGTACTGGTGAACTGTTTTGCTGTTAGTGGAGGATTTAATTGCTAAGCTTTATGACTAACCAGCTATTAACAGACAACAGAATGCATCAAATCACGGAGCCGCCAGTCAATGTTGAAAAAGGATGGCTGCCTCACTCCGAACCTCAGTGAACAGGTACCAACTCTCTTGTTGTTATCTAGGGCCTGTTTGGCCCGGTGCCTTTTCCTCACTTTAACAAGTGCACAGTGTGTGCCACATTGGTTTCAGTTCACCTTCTAGGTTAACAAATAAGACAGACAGACCAAATTACTAAACCATGTTTTGTGGGTGATGTCCGCCTCTCTCCACTTCAGATGGGTAAACCTGCCTCTTGTAGCTCGCAACCAATCAAAATGATTCACCTGTGATCATGACAGTGACCAAACTTAATCAATTATGTAAGCTCACAAAAACTATACAGCAAACTTGTGCCTTACACCCACAGAAAATCATCATCCTCCTCATAAATTATATATAAAAGCACATCACCATTGACTCCATCGTGAGCATCTAACAGTTCGACAACATGAGAGATAAAATCATTTCACTTCATATAATTCTAAATTACCCTCCAGAGGAGAAGCTCAAACTCCATAAGAATCTGATACAGATCACAGTTTAAGACCATGATCTCACCGTGTCACTTTAGTTACATGATGCATTTGACATATGTAGAGTTTTGACAGAGTCTGAACTCTTGTAAAGCAATGGGATGTTTTTTATTAAGACAGTAAATATGCCTCCTTCCCAAACAAACTAATTACTACCACTGTATCTTATGTCATATTTCTGCTGTTCAGACACATCTCTCATGCCAAGTAACAACACCATATTTCCACTGCAGTCAAAAGTAGAGAAAATATTTCTGTCAGTATTGCACCTCAATCCCACCAAACTGGTGTGAAAAGTCTGACCAGGAGCTATGGGACCAAGAAGAGTTGTTCTCCTGCTTTTATCTTCAATGGAACCTGCCAGTCTGTAGACACAGCTACTGCAGAGACTGTCCTCAAATCAACTGGAGTACTAACGCATGGCCGCACTGCAAAGAGACTTCAAACCGAAGGAGGAGGAGAGAGTTTCTAGTAGTGGAAAGTTGCAGAAAAGAAAATGAAAAAGCTGTTTTCCCGTTTCTGATGTTGGCCTGGAATGTACCATGTGATGTGTCGACTGTAAGAAACCAGAGGAGCCTTCAAATCCTGCCTGGTCTACTTTTGCTTTGACACCAGACTCTTGTCTTACTATTAGATTCCTGTGTGTGCTTTTTAAGCAGCAGTTTTATTTGGTAGCTTAAAAAACACACACGAAAACACACAAAACGTGAAAAGTCTGTTCCTGACACAGCTGAGACCTGAGACTTTTTGTTGTATTGATCAGACGCCTATCTGCCAATCTGTCCCAATAGATGTCAAGTGAATAGACATTGTCTCTGACTGTGAACAAACTAGATGACAGAAGTCACTTCACAGTATAATGTTAAAAGATTCTACGTTACAAACCAGCTTCACCAAGAGTAACATCACAGCATTCATCCCACAGCTCCTGCCTTTTCTGATGGGTTTGAGATATGGCACCAGAAATCATCAGAGCACCGTGCTCCAAAATGATAATGATCTGATTATGTAAGTCACAGAAATATTTCATACCAGGCCTGTGGGATTTCAGCTGGAACCGCTACTATCATCAACCTGAGTGGACAGTCTGCTGCGAAGTCAAAACACAAACGCTGTCAGATCCTAATTTCCCTGCAAATAACCAGCTTCACTGTGTCCTCAAACCCCAGCACCGGAGGATACTTTGGGAGGGGAGTGAAACTGAGCTACGGAGTGAGTGAGGGGAAGGAGCTGATCAGAGCCTGACAACAGCTATGACTAGTTGTAATGGCTGAGCTGGGAGCAGGAGCAAGACAAACTGACACATCTCCCTGCAGTGACCACATATCCACTTTATAACAGCTTCCCTGTTTCAGAGACCTCAACATCAAGGTTGTCTCATTTCTGATAGCCCTCGTGCTAATCGCGTACCATTCACAAAGTCATCATAATGAAACTTGTTTCTTATTTTTTTTGAGCATAAGAGACGCCAAAGAGGATGGCGGACCGAGGAAAAAACCAACAAAACACAAAATGAAATAGAGACTGTCATCGCAGGGGACCAAAAGTAATGGACACTATAAATCAATCACACTGCTCCACTCTTCTTCTCTACAGGACTGTCTTTGCATTTTAAGATACTCACTTCACTAAAGCCCAAACAATTACTCAATTAATGTATTAGCTGGACTGACAGAAAATTAATGACAAACAATTTTGATGATTGATTAACCTTTTGAGGCCATTCAGGCATAATGTCAACGACTCCGGGAGGTACCAGCTTTTTGGCTTTTCATCACTGTAAATGAAATATTTATGGGTTTTAAACTGCTGGTTAGACAAAACCTGACATTTGAAGCATGAATGCTTGGGCTCTGGAGATAAGATGTGCATAGTCCTCCTATTTACATCTCAATTGGCAATTAACACTAATTATTCGTTGCACAATAATCATTAGTTGCAGCACTGGACCCTCACACACTTCTACCGCTGGCGTTATTTACCCAAAAAATTCCAATTCCATCCTTAAGCGTAATTTTTTGTCAAGTGATTCTTTAACTGCAACTCTCCCAGTTTCATCTAGTTTATTTGTGAGCATTTTAAATAAACCATTTTAAAACTATTATTATACATCTACTGGATGAACCAAGCAGAAATATTTTGCCAAAAATCCAAGTGAGAGAAAATGGTTTGCTCCACTGAAACCCTTTATCCTCTTAATGATAAATATTATGCATTATTCTGAAATAAATGAATACAATTGTTGAAACAAACCAGTTTACACTGACTTCGTAGTGGTCAGTTTGGCATATCACAAACCACTGTGTCTGATGAGCACCTGACTGAATTGTACTATTGTGCATGGGATAGCACCTGTGGAAATATATAAACTAGTACATCACTACTTCATGTCTTAATAGGCTGCAACTACATGAGACAGTTAAAGTGAACAGGATAAAATAGAGATAAAGTCCAGTCCACTTATTGACAATGAAGTTCTGTTAACGATTATAAATCATGCAAAATATGTAGTTAACAGCAGACGATTATAACACTCGGTATATTCAATAATTCAGAAGTAGCGTGATTTGATGACAAATGAGACAACTTGAGGAGTACACAGATAAAAGCCTTCAGGGAGAAGAACAGGTGCTTCAAAGAGGACAGATCTCAGGGTGGGTTTCTTTGATTTCCTCCCTGCTCTGTTCTTCTCCCAGATTACCGCTATTTGCCGAGAACAAAACACATCGCAAAAAGAGAGCCGGTCTTACTTTACAGAGGGAGAGGAGCGGCATGGAAATGCCGCTTCGTATCTTTTATCATCCAGAGAGGTTAATGACAGGGTGGTGAGTGGTTTGCAAAGAAGGCGTGCTAACTTGTCACACTTTGAGGGAGGTGGGTAGAGCTACACACCACGAGCTACACACATACAAACAATCCAAAATAAAAAGGCAATATGCCACTTTGAACACCAATTTTGAACTTTCTGTGAAAACCCTACATGTTTTGTTTTACAACAGGCAATAAAACTTGAACTGTAGTTGGAGGTAATGTAGTGAAGTGAGAAAATAAACAAAAGCAAATATCTATACAGTCTGATGTCATCACACATCAGATGAGAAATTAGATTTATACATGTGTAATCAATCAACAGGCTATTCTGGCTCATAATTGCACGAGGTCAGTATAATGGTGTGCGCCGCTCGGCACCATTAGAGAACCAGTGCAGGGGGAGGAGTCATCATGGGCAGTGCTTCTTTTCTGGTCCATGATGGTGACTCAGTGTCCAAGTCAAACTGCTAGTTGGGGCTATAAACTAATCTGCCATAAAATCTGGAAGATATGTTTTGTGCTCTAGCACAACACAATTAATGTGGTGGCATAGTCTAAGAGAGGTTATGCAGGAAAAAAAAATTGTATGATCGACACATGTTGTAGGAAGGCAAGAGCGCTATAGTTGTCTGACCTACCATATACCAAAGGGTGAGGAGTCCGCTAAATGTAACAAACATTTAAAATATCAGGATAATAATGCAGTCTTTCTAAATCTACACAAAGTTGTTCTTATTGTTTTGTGATTTTCTTCTAATCTTTCCCTCTGGTTAATTGAATTTCTGCAGGTATGGACATTTTTCAGATAGACATCTAGGTGTCTATTTGGGCACCTGGGAAAAATATTTGTTAAAGGTTTTAAAAGTTTGATTTTATTTATTATTTATTTTTAGAACCAGATTAAGTATATGGTTGTTTTAACAGCCTTAAGATGACTATTTCTCGACATGCAGTTCCTGCATGCATTCTTGTAAAATAAACTGACTTTGTATGAAAACATTTTTTGAACAGGTTTATATAAGATGCCACTGGTGGTGGCTGGTGGCTTGTTTACTTTGCCCACAGTCCATTTAGATTGTCTAGTTTGGACAAAATAACAAAACATTTGTTAGATTTAATTTGTCATTAGCTCATATTGTTCATTTTCTTTCTATTTCATTTTTATATTAATATATTCACCAACATGAAACTCTTCACATGATGTCTGAAATATAAATTAGGTTTAGAAAAAAAGGGAGAATTTATTGAAAGGCTGTACAGTACAGTTTGTAACGCCTGCTTGTTTGGAAATACTAGTAATTTGTCGCGAAGGAAGCAGTCATTTGAAAACAGCCAGTAGAAAAGACATATTTCTTGAAATGGCTACACAAACAGAATCAAACTTCTTTGACAATGTTTAAACGAATTTTGATCACATGCATTTAAATAGGGAGAAAATCTGAATCCTGTTCAAGTAAAAGTCACGCTGTTTTTCGTGTCTCAACTGTGTCCTGTCTGGTTGCTCTCAAGATTTTGAACACATTGCGATGGTCACCCCTGAGCTGAGCCTGTGTGTGTGTGTGAGAGTCCTGTGTGTGTGCGTGTATAAAGTGAACCCCATCAGTATTCCTCTCACTCTGGAGGAATTAGCTGCCAGAACACTGCTTTTTCTGCCAACTTTGATCCCAGCCCTCCCTTCAGGACCAGTAAGGTGGACAACAAACCACACTCGTTATAGCTCGTTAATGGACCGCACCCAAAGCCTGAGCCTCAGGCGAGTGCAGTGGGATCACGTGCATGAGAGTGCGTCTAATCGCATCCAACCTCACCCTCTTGTTTCGACAAGCTAACTCAACTCGACTGCTATAGGGAATAACTAGCAAATTAGCCCACCCCTCGGTTGTGAAATTAATATACGTCAAAATTTAGATTTAAATTTGTGTAGATAATGAGCCAACCAGTGGATATCGAGTTACAAGAGGAAAGTTTGAGAATAATGATACTGGTGAATAATGGTTCCTGCCACGCTTTTTCTTTTTCAGTGCAGACATTGACTTTGAAATCATCATCACTGGTTTAAAAGATCTTCATATTTTAATTGAACAGTAGCAACATGTGAGGCTGCTTTAATTAATTTCAAAGTCAATGAATATGAATCCATTGAGGTCTTCAGAAGCCATCGCTGGAATTAGAGTTTTATTGAATGTCCAAACACAGCGCCTTCTGAGCTCTTTTATGATAAATGCTGTTACAGTTCCCAAAAATAACAGCTATGATGTGTTTACTCAGGCTGGGTATGGAGCTCTTCGATATGTTTTTGAAAATGACCAAAAAAGCTGTTGTGTGCTTTGACACTCACTCTGTCACCTTAAGCTGGTGTAAAAGCTGCCAATCAAACCCTAGTACAAACTGAGACCATGTTTTTTTCTAGGTCTTACCCAAGTGGGTTTGGTTCCATTTGTAGTGTGAAAGCAAACGGACCAGTCAAAATCATGCCGGGAACTGTCAGTAGGCTATGTATGTATACAGTACCCAGCCCAACATTTATTGTTCATATGGCATGTTTTACCTGTGACAGTGAACTTTTCTGTTGTCACAGATAACTTCCTCCTCATCTGCAGAACAGCAGTCTCCTTATCTCGGACACTTCGCACTCTGCCTCTGACACTGGGCCTCCACAGCTCAGGTCCTGCAGAGATGCACATGTTGGAGCTTTGCTTTTGAATAAAAGAACTACTGTAAACACTTTTACGTAGTGTGCTGCTTTTGTATTCATTAGTAGCTCAATATTTATGAAGTTTCTAGGACTAAACAAATATTAGGTGATAATTAACAAGCATTTGTGGACAGATTCCACCTTAAAAGTTTTATTAGTCTGCACCCCCTAACATTAATGTTCTCTTCTTCTTCTCTTCTCTGCTCTGTCAAGAAAGGTTGCTCTATGTTTTCATCTTGCAAATCAGCTTAGGGAAACCAAAAGGTACAAGACTATTAGCAATCTAGTTTTAGTGTGTTAGCCTGGCAAATGAAAGGCACTCCAACAAATGGATCAGCCATGCTTTTACAATAAATGGGGACAAATCAGTAACTGTTCATTAAGAGAATATTAATTGCCTCCAGAGACTTTGTATGTCAGATGTATGCAGAAACTTTTACTATCTCTTTCACCTTCTGCCCTCCTCTCTCTTCCATTAATCCGTCGATCGGGCGGTTAAATGACTATTCTGTTTCATCTCATTTTGTAATAAAATGTACCTCTACAAAAGAGAAACACTGAGAATGTGATCATGTCATATATTCTGTCAACTGGGCATCAACTCCCAACTTATGTTAATAGATTTAGCTATTAATATTACAGGTCATTAATTTGAGTATTATTAATCATGTAAATATTCAGAATTGGACTGAATTGATGGTTAAACTTGATGATACAGAATCCATTGGCCCTAAATGAGTGCATCAGAGGTTAGTGTGAAAACACAGAGTCTTCAGGCAAAGAAGAATGAAGATGAATTATTAAAGCAATGTTATTTAAAAGTTATTAATAAATAGATTGATTGTTAATTACAAACAGAATGATTAATTAAAGATCACGTTTAAATAAGCTGTCTAAAAACAGAGCAACCAAAAGTGTAAATAACCATCCAAGTGACTCTCAGTGATGTCACAGGTGTTTCACCACTGCACAAAGAGCCCAGCGATGTAGAGTAAGAGTCCAGACTCACCCCACTGTGAGCTGGCTGGGTCATGGCCTTGTTGTTTCCCCATGCCTCAAAGCGTCAATGCTCTTCTGGTTCAAGACCAACAAGTCACACCTAGGGGAAGCAAGGAATGGGAGGGAGAGAGACAGAGGGAAAGAAGAAGTTGAGTGAATAGAAAAGAAATGAAATTTTAAATCTTAACTCATTACTATCTCCCTAGGGCAGCATAATCTTAGTTTTAATTAGTTCTCCAATTATTCTTTTATCATGATCACAGTGAACAAAAAATGCCTTAAGACAATTGTGGCCTATTATTTTACCAGTTAAATGTAATACTCAAGGACAGCTGGTTGAGATCTGAGAAGAGAGTGACACTACTTCTGTGACAATGGTTCTTCTTCCTATTCACTGAGCCAAATAAATAACTTGGTGACTATAAATGTTAAACCACAAACATGCTAAAATATATATAAAAAAAGGTATGAAACAACAACTGTCGGTTCCCTTAAGGCTCCAAATCTGCATTGAGCACCGCCAATGCACAACAGATTCTATTTAATTGTAAAAAAAAAACATGAATTTCTGCATGAATTAAACCATATTAAGGACTAAATGGAACAACGAAACTAATTACAAAGATGAGAATGAAGTGTGTGTGAGTTTGAAGAGAGAGGAGGTGGCAGGAGGTTAGCTTTTGAAGTTGTGTGGCTTTTCCATCAAAGACAGGCGAGGTGCATCCTTTTCTTCACTGCACATTGTAACCCAGACCCGTTCTGCTTTCTGGCAATTTTTGCACCCTGCAAGTTGGCGGTTGTTTGGTCAGAATGATGGCACGCGTGTGTCGCTGTGTGATGCTGAAAAGGCTTTGACTCTGTGAGTGTTTTACCTCAGTTGTCTGCAATTTTGTAAAAGGAAACGCTGATGACTAAAGAACACATTTAAAATATGACTGTGAGCCTTACCGCTTTTGAAAATTAATTAGTCATTTTAGGTAGCTATTTTCCTCTTCAAATACCTGATATAAGGTTTCACTGACCAAACATTACATTGTTTTGTTGTTAATAATGCGAGTATATGTATGTTATAGTATGACCATTATTTCTAGTCCATTATTTACTCCCCTTTTAGTTGTGTTTTTGGTTTCCACTAACTCGAGGGAAATCTGGCTCTTTAGCTGCTTAATGCCCCCCTATGTTCTCCAGCTGGTCGCTGTCTGGTGTCTGATGCTAGGCAGGTAGTCCACAGTCATAGCTACCAGTTGTATCTAAAATGACCCTGATGAGAGTGAGAGTGAACCAAAACAGTGAACCAAACCAAACCAAAACAATCTGTGAGTGGGTTCATCCCTGCAATGACCCTTTTTAAATTACACACAGTCATCTGAGACGTTGTTAATGTAAAATATTGATTGGTGCAGATTTAACACACTTAATTACATATGTGCACCACACTCTCTTCTCACAACTGACTACTGACTTCGCTGCTTCTCTTTTGTGGAGATAGCGTCCACCATTTTGAACTCTCCTGTCTTTTTTTCTCTAGAAAGGTCAGAACTGTCAAGACAGTTTATATGTGTCAGAGTTCAGTAAAGCTGTATTGTAAACAAAAGCATCAAGCAAATTTACTGATGGCACACCAAGTTGTTGATTCAAATTAACAACCCGCCCTATATTTCACAATTTTCATATTAATTGGTTTTTTTGTGTGTGTGTATTAACTGTAAATAAAAGTCACATTTTTAAGAATTTCGTTATAGTTTCACATTGAGCTAATAATCACACTGTGACGGAATCTAAAAGGTTTGATTAGCTGCACACTCTTTCTAAAGAAGCATCAAGTTGTAGCAGATTATCTTGAGTTTGTGTGGCGTGTAACTTTGCAGAGGTCATTCCGTTCATTTTCATTCCCTGCTTGCTCCTCCCCAATATAAATGCGCATCATGAACACAAGTTCTCCAGGAAGCACGGCATAGTGAAGAAATTTGAGTTCTCGATTTGAAGTATCCCTTTAAAGAGTTTATAGGTCTTAAACTGTTTCCTGAGGGGATGTTACTGAGACGCTGTTGCTCTCCCCAACACTTCTTTGGGATCACATGAAAGGCTTTTTAGTCACTGCGCCTGTTGAGGAAGGTCAAGTGCAGATCAGAGTGAATGCACATAAATGGAGCTTGTTGTTGCAAGTGCACTGGGCCCCATCAGACTGAAAAATTACCATGGCTGCTGTAAGGGAAAGGATGCTTTCCTGCATACAATGAATAACATCACAGCTGAAAGCAAGAGCACGGCACACTGCTTCGATGAAACAAAGCAATCTCATATGATGCTACTGTCTTTCTGCGAGCGAGTGTAAAATAAAATGCAGACCTTTAAAGCACCGATCAAGAGCACTGCTCAGGGTTTAACTGTAATCCTAACCCAATATTTGCATAAGTATATTTAAATTTTAATTATATTTGATTGTTGTGCCAGAAGCTAATTTGCATTCTGAGCTGAACAAGTAGATATAATGAAAAAAACATGTCACTAGTTGAAAAGGTACGCTTATTATGTCTTAATTTCCTCATTCAAATATCAAGTCTTGCAGGCGGGCTTTTTGCATGCAGGGTACAAGCTGTTTTGGAACATGTTTGCAGGCATATTTAATATTTTTCATATTAAAAGGCCCCAATATTTCAGTGTAATACTGTTGGCCAAATTAAATTGGTTCTTGCAAACTGGGTGTGAAGGATGTTCAGATCTTTAAGGCGCTGCTGCTGCTGCTGCAGTTTGCTCCAAAAATTTTTTTAAATAGTGTGAGTTAAACAAGTGGATGGTTTCAGCCCTCATTGGCAGACCTGAATTCAGAGTTAGCGCTTACAATCATCTCTGTCATGCTTATTCAGTGCAAGTAGGTGAGACTTGGAGAAGTTTCACTCCAATAAAGATACACCTGCATCTGATGCTATTTATAGATCAGTCAGCGTCCCGGGAGACGATAACGAGAGCCAACAGTACAGAACAGCAGAGATTTGATTAACTGTATCTAGGCACTGTGTTGCTTCATACCACATTGTTTTCAGACTGAGGCAGACAGTAACATAACAATGCTGATGCATACATAACAACTGCAGCCTTTATATGTTTTTACCAGACTGCAACCGCTCACATACCCAGAGGCAGAGCACTATATTTTTGACCTCTGCTGTGTCGTCACTAATGAGGTGAAAGTCAGCATCGTGCTAGAAGTCAAAGCTGGAGACTGAATTATTATACAAATGAAGACCTAGATGTTCAGAAATCATAGCTACTGTACATCCCTGGTCTTTTGCCTCGCTCTAAGTCCATCTACTGTTTACATTAGTAACCATGTGTAATCAAATCAAAGGCCAAGGCTGCAGGCTAAACACGCGAGCAGCTTCTCTGAGCACATTCAAGCAGACAGGAGGAACTAATCAGTGAAATCTGCTCCTGTAGTTTTTCACATAAATAAAATACCTGCGTCTCAATGGCCCATAATTTAAATTCACTGGAATACATCAATTTACAAAACACTAACAACAACAAACCTGAGTGGACTGACCACTCCACAAAAATTGTCGCTACTGCTCATCAAATCTAGGTTGGCCTCTGTTGTCCTTAAACAGCAGCAGACCTTATTACCCTAATGATTTTGTAAAACAGGAGCAGCTCCAAGACCAACTGCAAAACCCAAAACTTTGTGTATTCCTTTCAAGTGTTGCAGAAAATCAAAAAACAGGAATCTAAACAATGCGTTAGCTCAACATGATGAAATATGACTTTATATGATATGGATTTGTAAACTCCTTATCAAAACAGAGGCAAAGTCTGCATGGATTCATACATATTATTGTCAAAAATATGTAAAAATTTGAAAACTGGAAAGCTTCAGGAGATGAAAAAAAGGAAAACTGATGGAAATTGGAAATATGGAAATCATCTGAAGGTAACGATTTAACAATTTTGACCAAAAAACAGCCATTACTCCAGCGCTGCCAGAAACCAAAATGTTCTCCCATTGGCTGCAACAGCCACACTCAAAGACAACAACACATGGCAAATGAGCTGTTGACTTGTTGAACAGGCATCATTTGATCCACCCTGTTTGAATTCTCTATGACAAAAGTGAAAGGCGTGAGAAGTGCCTGCATTTGGTTTCACAAACGCTTATAATTATGAACGCAACGTTCGGCTGGCAGGTGAAATTTCAAGTGTGACACAGATTTCAAAAAGCCTGAAATTACAGTCGCTTTGTGGCTGTCAGATGGGTGAATTTTCAAGTGTCAAACTGATTTCAAATGCCTGAAATTATAGTAGTATTGTGGCTTTCGAAGGTGTAATTGGAGCTGCCATGTGGCAATCATGTGCTTGAAATTTTAAGTGTAAACTGGATTTAAAACATTTGATATTAAGCTTGTCCTGTAGAATCTATCTCATGGTCCTCAAATTGACCTCTTTTTGTCATAACAACTCACATGTACCTGTGCAGAGCTGTCTGTAAAAGCTGACAGGTGCATGGATGGATGGATGGATGGATAAAAAGATTGATAGATAGATATGCATAGGGGAAGCCCCCAGGGTGAGAAAAAATAATATACAGAATATTTCATCCAGCCTGCCTGTCAGCTTTGACAGACAGCTCAGCAGCAAAATCCAACATTAGTCTCACACATTAAAACAATCATAATATTGAGGGTCTGCACTCCAATTTACACTTGAACCTTCAAACAGGAATGTCACACAATACCCATAAATTCATGTGAAAGTAACAGCTGGGCTCTAATTTTTAAGTGTTTGAAATGAACTCTACACTTGAAATGTCACCTGCCAGAGGAATACTGTTACAAAATCAGAAGTTTAGAGAGGCAGTTTTGACCTCCTGGGTTCATGTACCGCTGTGCACAACAGGCAGGAAATGTGAAGCATTAACACCAAGACACTCGAGCCTGCACGCTGCCACAGTGGGAAATACTGCAGCATCATTACACAATGTAGTATATAGTCTACAGAGTACATGGTAGGGATAAGCAATATTATCTAAAACAGTATTGTGAAATCACATGGCAAACAACAAGATATATTTGTATAATTAAAACTTGCTCAGAATCAGTAATTTAGACAACAGAATTTTGTAAAAAAATAAAATAAAATAAAATAAAATGTAAATAAACTGTCCAATCCAATGTCCAAATCACCACAACAAGATTTCACTGTATGGTCTAATTATTTGGCATCTTGGTCTGTTTTAAAGGTATTATTGGATATTTCTATCCATTTATTTACATATTTATTGCCATCATACTCAGCTTTTAAGCATATAGCCTTTGGCTTTGTGATTAACAGTATCTTTTCTTTTTTCTCCCTTACTGTGGGTGTATTTGTTGACCTGGGTGGTAAGCAGCTGCATGCAACTGCCAGAGCAGGGATAAATATAGATGAAAAGTGGAACTAATTGAACTGATAATGCTGAAAAATTTGCATCACAGCAACAGACATTCCCATTCAGATAACATTGGCTTTGGGGAGGGAAAAACCTCCATATTTTATCTTTTGACCAACAAAAGTGTCTATAAAATTCTACAGAATATATTTGTTGTGTTTTTTTAGAAATCTGGCACGGATTGGCACCAGTCTAAATTGTATGCGGAAAGTTAACAGCTCTCATTTCACAACATGCTAGTGAAAGCACAGATTCCAGGGGCTACTTAGCCTGTAATTTGCTGCCAGCTCTCAGAGTTACTGCCAAAAAACACTGCGGGAGCTATTTCCACTTGGTATTCACAGATTATGGCTTCAGTCATTGATGAAGATTCAAAGCACTGATTGATCCATGAGAGATAAAACTAAAGCTACTGTGAGTTCAACTACTTGCCTGTATAGACGCTTGGACTCATAAACATACTATATTTAACTTTAAGATATCTCTGGCGTGCTACAGATTTCACTGCTGTTTGTGGTAATGGCTTATTGATCAATGGTGGTTATCTGACTGAAGAACAGCACCTGTGCGCTGTGGTGTAAACTCATTGGATAACCATAATCCCTGCTCCCTCGGTGCTTGACATATTTCTTCAGGTGAGAAATATCGAGTGACCCACACAGATTTTTGTCCTGCAAATATCTCTGGTGCCGGTAGATAAGGGGGCCACCGCACAGCCTGTCTGTAAAACAAGACAGTAAAAATGTCTGCAGGTGGTATTGCACCGGGGAATGAAATATTGGCTTTGTCCAATGTTCTGCTTGTGCGTCTGCTATGGCCTTGAGGTGTTTGCTACCGCTAAGCGCACAAGTGTTATATTTAAATCAACATTTAGCTCCAACTAGAACATCAAAGAGCGAGGGTGGGAAATTCCGAGTTGTTTCTCAATCTGCTGTGGCAAATTGTACCCACTATCGAGCCACTTCCTCCATCGACGTCCCTCAAAAATCAAATTTACATGGAACCCCGGCTTCCAGTGCTTGAAATTGCTTTCTGCACCATGCCTAATCACTGAAAAAGGGGATGATCCAACTGCGTGTCTGTGATTCGTGTGGGAGAAGGATATTTGGATCAACTTTGCACTGGAGCTGTGTTGGTTAATCTACTAAACATCAAAGAGGAGAAAGGGGAGGGAGGAAGTGGAAGAGGGGAATTTATCGTGTGGGTTTGATTGGAAATCCAGCGGGGGGACTCTGGTCCCTCTGTAATCGTCTGTAATCTCCTGTAGGGTTGTATGTGGCCTGAGAAGAGCCGAGAGGCAGCCTATTACCCATTTCCTGCTGATGGGAGGCCCTGATAATGCACTGTTGGGGGATGGCAGGAAATGAGGAGGAGGACGAGGAGAGGAGCACCAGAGTGTAATCTCTCCTATCCAGGCACAAATATAAGGCAACATCAAAGTATCATCAAGTTAGAGCTCAGAGGGAAGTTGGCCTTTGTTGTTAATGAATTGATCCCCACTTCCTCAAAACTGAGGGATCAATATCAGCTTCTCTGCAGCTTTGGAGAGATCCTTCTCTGTGAGAGCTTTTCACATGTGTTTCAGTCAGTGGTAAGTATTTGTAGTTCATCAGTGCTACAGAATACTCATCAACAGGCAACTGGAAATTGGTGAGAAGAGCAACTTACCCCTCTAGACTGGATCTCATTCACGTAGAGAGGCAGGAGAAACTCTGAGATTCCTTCCAGATGAATCCCGTCCTGGTTCAAATGGAGGCTTCCCATTCCGTCCTGAAACACAATCAATTATCATCAGTGATGTTGTGATGAGCGGTGCCAGTTTTCTATGATTTGAGCCAAAGGATTACAAAGTCCCAAAAGCATAAAAAAATTGAATCCTGCTGTCGCTGAGCTGCATTAAGCAGAGCAGGAGCTGGCCCTGTGCCAGACGGGCCGGTGGACAGGCGGCGGGTGCTGAGTGACAGGGAAGAAGTAGGACATGACATCGAGGTGACAGTGCCACAGACACTCAGCTGTGTCCGGGTGACAGGCTGCATGCAGTGGGAGGCAGACTGAGGAGAACCAGGCTAATGTGGCAGCTGTGGATGTGAATGTTGAGGAGATTCATGGAAATGATGAAAGAAAGAACAAGACTTATGTTCATACGGATTTACATGAGTTTGCTTAATTGTGAACATTACTATAATGATGATGATTATTAGTATGAGTGGTGGTGGTGGTAGTCGTTGTCGCTGTAATATTTCTTCATATGTTTTTCAGGCTCTCAGGGTGATTAACAGGGAGATAAAATGGCATGAGACAAAAAATACAAAAGCACAATAATGAAAGCAAGTTCATTCACTCAGTTCCAGCTCAGTTTTTCTTGCCACAGCAATCCTTGGCCTCATGGTGCCTTACATAAAAATGTTCTGACAAGATTTTCATTTTGGGAAAAGGAGAGCAACGATATCAGATCTTTACTTGGTACTGGTTCACGCCTACATGCATAAATAACCTGACTAAAAAGACCTGCAGAAGCCAAGCCTTAAAGCACAACACCAGTGTTTTCAGATTTTAGCTCCTTAACAACAAATCATGTGTACTTTACATTTTATTTTCTTTTATTTTGAGTACAGGCTGCAGATTAGATTTGTAGGTGCAAAAACTGGTCCAGGAAGCAACTGGTTTTCATTCATTTGTGTGCGGAACAAAAATCTGTTAAAGTTCTGTATCCATCACTGTTAGCATCAAGCCTGTGCTGACTTTTATTATTAATTTTGGCCAAAGTTAGTGCAGACTCAATGGATTCCACAAGTCAAACAAGGTCATTCTTCATTTTCATATTGTATAGACATGAATGGAAGGCTCTCAATTCCTAAACCATAGCAGAGGGGTTTGCAAACTAGTTGTTTGCGATTGTGATGCACAGTCATCTGTAATAAATTGGCTAAAACATGCAAAACCACCACCATGATCCTCTAATAGGCAAGTTTTCAAGCATTTGCTTTTTGGGTCTGGAACCCTGATGAAGCAGCAAGGTATTGTTGGCCCTCCAAACTGATGAACCATTGAAGATCCCATATAATGGGCACTTGAGCTTTCCTTTAAACAGTGTATCTTCAGTGGGGACCTCATGCTGCATTAATGTGTATAGCTAAAAGGTCTAACCAATAAATGTCATCACAACTGTACAACAATCCTGCCTTTCAGTTCATCCAATCAAATCAGGTTTCCTTTCTCTCATGAATAATAGTTCATTGGTTTACACTTAAATTGATCCCTCGCCATCCTGTTTCAACAGAAAATACATCACATAAAGGGAATGTGAAATTGCAAAGACGGTATAAATGAGGCATGATTCTGCAGCTTTATGGCATATTTTTCACATCACATTTATTCAGGAGCTGATTTTGGCGGTAGATAATTCTGTAGAAATTGGATAAGGTTATGCCTTGCCACACCACAATGAGCAAAGTGAAGTCTGAGGGCAGCTTTGTGAGAATGTGTGTGAGCAGATGGGCCCAGAGGGATGTGTTTAAAGAGTCCACAGTGCTAGCAGCACAAATGGATGGAGACAGTAAATTACAGAGTTGGAGTGCAGCGGGGAGCGCTCTATCATACGTGGTGGAGAGCCAGGACTGGGGACAGACGGGAGGGACAAAGTCAGAGGAGCAGAGGAGGTGGGTGGGGCAGCGCGGCGTTCTTTGTATGTCAGCAGCCAGATGTAAAAGTCACTCCTGTGCTGAAGTCGAGGTGATGTAGTGGGTGGGAAGAGTTGAGTACACGCTGCAGTCAGTCAGAAGAGTAGGTGGGAGCCAGGACAAACAAAAGTGCATTACAGCAGTCCAGTACGTGACATACTGAAGGCCTGAGTCCCTCAGCATCAGTGAAAGAAAGTAATGAACAGATAGAGACCTGTTAAACTGTTTTTTACTTGACCTAATACCATACTTACCCTTTTTTTAGCTTGCAGTTTTGCCATCTTGCTAATGAGACTCACCATAACTTCTGCAGTTTTGAGAACAACTTCATTTTTAACACCAATGCTTTGAGGTTGTAGCCATCAGGGTTTGTGTGTGATGTCTTGCTAGAAATGTGTGACTTTTCATGCTGCCTGGCAGGTTTTTTAGAGCAGAAAACCAGGTGTGTCGGTCGGTCGCTTTATCCCATCTTACTGTCCACTAAGATTAATGCTTGTTCCCAAATCCTTAGTATGTACACGAGCAAAAGTTCAAAACGACTTAAAGTGGCAGTAAGCCAGAGAACTGTTCTCCAACAGCTATCAGTGACAACCTTAAAATCAGACAACATGCCATGTCATACAGTAGCTGCTGAAAACTAAATATAATACCAAGAAAAGGGGGTGTAGTTTGGCTTGTGTTTCTTATTGAGCCTGCCGAGTCCTGAGAGATGGCGAGCAGCGGAGTACATTTTCTGGAGCGACACCAACAGCACTGATAAGGTCTTTTACGCATGACATAGATTGATGGGAGGCAAAGGAGTAGAGGAGTGATAGCAATAGTCAGGGGACGCATCCGTCACAGAGGGAGGATGCTGCCATCGGGAGTTTGTTGACAAAATGGTAAATTGTGTGCATTGTCCCTGAAAATGTCACAGGAGCTTGCAGCATCTGTCTGTTTGGTTTTTGCCCGAGATTAACACGTTCTGTGTCAGCCGGTCCTGCTGCCAAGTCTTTTCTAATTCTTTATCAAATCCAGATGAGACAAAGCACACAACATGAGAGATGGGGCCTGTAACACATTTCAAGCGGGCCTGCATGAATAAATTCGACCACTCAGGCTTTGTATTAAAAAAAAAGGAAAAGAAAGAGAAACAAAGAAAGCCACAACCCATACCTGCACCATGCTGTTCCACCTATACCTATTGTCATTATTTCAATACAACCCAGCAATAACACTAAAGGGTTCGTAATGACACCCTAATGGTGTACATTATCCATTTCATATATACACACACAGACAGTTTTGGGTCATTATCTTGCTTCCTGACCAACAAAGTCTGTCCTCCTTTGTTATTTGCCTCTTTCTCTCTATTCTAATAGCAACATACAAGCACTATTTCCTGCAGTATAGTGTCCTAGGATTTTTTCTTCTCTAAATATTTCATTTGATATTGAGTCTTGCAGTGCACTGGATCCCAAGTACTTACTGTTTAATCTTCAGATCTCAAAACACACTTCCACATTTCTGAGCTTTTGTATTTTAATACATTTTATGTAAGTTGTCATTTTGATTATTGTTTTAGTCATTTATCAACTGACTACATGCCTCTCAGATGTTTGAATATACTTGGATTTTAGATGGTTGCTAAAACAGCAATTTGAAGATGTCGCCTTGGACTGTGGGCTAGATATAATTTAGGGAATAATATCCAGGAAAGAGTAGTTGTCTGAAAGGTCTGGGTACGGCTTGAACAATTATTGCCTCAAATCAACTCGTAATAAACAGCAGCTAAACAGACATTCACTCATTAATATGCTGCAGATCATTAAGTAAATAATCTCAATCATTAAATTCCAGGCTCATAACTTAATTTGCCCAACTAATCTTAATTTTGGACAGTGCCATGCTACTCACCACTGAGAAATTCATGACTTTTATGATCCAGACAGTGAGGGCCAGGTTCACTATCATGGTGACCAGGAGCAACAGCAGGAAGAAATAGAGGCATCTTTTCCTCCAGCCATACAGACCCACTGGGTAGACGGCATCGCAGCCTGGTCGCTGGAGGTGCAGGGACTGGGATGCGAGGATAAACTGCTCCTGGGTAATCTGGAAAACAAACACACAAACACTCACTGTTTACTTTATGTCAGCTGGCTGTCGAGGACATATTAATTCCGCAGGAAGCAATCGCATTTTGTAAGTGGTTGTTACCTTGCAAGCACCACTAAAAATGACTCAGAGCTGAGGCAAGGTTGGGTTATTTTACAATTATTGAAAAGTGGTGCTACTATATAAAGTACAAAAGGTGAAAGCGCACCATGAATGTAAGCTGGGCACAGCCTGAAACAGCCATGCTTGGTAATTAGATGGAGTGAGAGGCGGATTTCAGTCTGTAATACCCTACGAAGTGTTGCAGATTTATTTTGGAAAAATAACCATTTTCTGTTGTTTTCAACTTTTGTGGCAACACACCTGGGTACACCGGGTCTACATACTTTCAGAAATTGAACCAGTAGCAAGGTAATCCATCAATCTGCGCGCATAAAAGACAAGGTCATTTGGGTGACTTTATTTTATTAAAAGAGATACCAAATCAGAGCCCCCATTTTGTTTCACTCCAGTGCAGGAAAGAGGCATCATCAGTCAAGATTCACTGATTACAAGTTAGAGATCAGTTGTGGGAATAAGTGGCCCAGAAGTGGAAAAGCTCTTAAAGCACATTTTCATTTCCTTGTTACATCAATAAACAGAAAACTACTAATCCTAATTAATTGAAGTTACACTACAGGACGGCAAGGCGCTTGACATCTTCTTGTATTTAAGTACATTACAATGAAAATTCATTTGTATGGCTTTAACGTGTCACAGCTTTGTTTTCAGTGCTAATTATTTGTTGACATTTTGTCAAACTGGATCTCTGTGTTCACAAAGAAAGTCGCCATGAGTGACAGGTTCCTGCAGCAGACCTGTTTACTGCTCCCCCTGGGGCTGAGATCTTTATAATGTTGCTGTCCATCAGCCTTTCACAGGAAAATATTTCACATGCCAAGCGCACAAAGGAGGCTTTGTCAACCTATGTCCAGCAGAAGATGTGAAACTGATGAGAGGGTTGCCACAGCAATAAGTCCATAGCTTAAGTAGTCTTGGCATTTCAAATTTCACATTAAAAACAAATTACAGGCTGCTTTCCTTCTTGACACTCATGAAAACCGGAGGTAAATTATGAGAGTCCAGAAACTGTTCTCCACTCCAGCTGAGAAACTAAGTGCCAGCCGGGCCGCTGAGAAGCTGCTACATGCGCGCTCTGATCTGAGATCAGAGAGGATGATGTCTGTCAAGTGCGGTTGTCCAGGCGAGGCCGAGCGGCTGCTGTTCTCCAGCCGAACGTGACCGTGAGCTGACAGTGTGAAGCTCGCCATTGCAGAGTTGCAGGGGCTTGCTGAGCTCTGAACCACTCTGCTCAGCTGTTGTTGGGATGAATTCACACTGAGGCAGCCTGCCGTCCCACTCACTTGCATAGATAATAAATAAAGTAAAGCAACTGCTTGTACAAACCAAAATAAAATGCCCAGCAGGAGCAGCAGAAAAATGTTTTATTCAGTCAAATTATGTAAAAGATTTTTTAAAGTTTTCAATACTTCCACAGGATCAACTATCAAATTACCATGCCAGAATGAGATGCTTTAATTGCATGAAACACAACTTGATAATTGACACACCTGTGCACAGTTTTCCCCAGAGGGACCCCTTAAGTGTAATGCATGCATAACTCAAGTCACAATCCATGCCCCACATGCTTTATTCACACTCAGCATGTCATTTGCATAGGCCACTGATGGCAGGTATCATTAGACTGTATGTTTTCATGACAGGCTCTCATTAACCGAGGCAGACCAGGCAAAGTCTCCTTAGTTCAGAGAGACTTTCCCAGAGAGGAACTAAATTACTTGACCAAGGTTTAATTAAGAGCCAGGACACAGACTGACAGCCTGTGATGGTATATATTACTGCTGCAATAAATCAGTTTCTCTGACTACCTGCAGTTGATACAGTTTGAGGATTATAAAACCACACACAATGAATCTAGTTTTGTACAATTGTATAACTGTTTGTATCCAGCAGTGTGGTGTGGTGGTAAAAGGCTGATGCCAGAAATAGGAATGTGTCCTTCAGGCTGTCCAGGATTCATAGAAACACCTGCATTTTCAAACACTTATTGAATGTACAGGGCTTTACCTTGTGGCTACAAGTCCTGATTATTTTCATTATTGATTAATCTGCCAATTATAGTCTCAACTGACCCATTAATAGTCAGAAAACTAAAAAAATGCAATAATCATCAAATGTTACAAATGTCAAAACAATGTCATTTATTAAAGAAAAGCTGCAGATTATCATGTTTAAGAAGGTGGAACAAATCAATATTTGAAACTGGTGCTTCAAAAATGATTCGTCCATGATCAGTAAAGCTGCCAGTTAATTTTCTGTTGATTAATTAATAAATTAAATGTCTAACCCTTGCAGCTCTACTTTATGCAGATCGATAATAGAGCTGTAACATTAAGTCAACTGATCAGTTAGTCGACAAAAAAAAATTAGCTGCAAATATTGTGATAATCGATTAAGTGTTTGTTATTTTTTAGGCAAAGTTCTCTGGTTTTAGCGTCTCAAATGTGATGATTTGCTGTCATATGTGATAAAGTGAATATCTTTTTTTTCCTTTTGGTTTTGGACCAAACAAGCAACTGAAACGTGTCATTTCTGGTTCTGGAAGAAACAGGTATTTTTCACAATTTCTGACATTTTCTAGACAAAACCATTGACTTACTTATTCATTTAATGGGGAAAAATGATAATTGGCATTATTACAATCAATGTGACCAGCCAAAGTGTGACAACCTACCAAAAAGAGTAATTAAATTCAACAATATTTGTGAAATATTTTCAGCAAATTTTGGTCAAGGATTTTATAGGCTGATTATATGAAATTTCAGATGTTTAAAAATTTACACACCTACAAAAATATAATGTTATGGCTGTGCATTGAAGCCTATGCTTCTAAATCCTTCCCATTACCGACACTTTTGGAAGAGTATGAATAACTGGACAGTCTCTAAACAGGAGCAATAATAATGCAAGGTACCAAACTTCAAACATGGCATCCAACAAGAGTCTTCCACAGCTTTATCAATGCCTCACAACTTCATCCACTCTTTAAGTGGCTGTTTCCTTGGACAAACAGTTTAGGTCACATCTGCCAAGTGGTGGCAGATGTCTCACAAATGGATGTTGCGACTTTGCAGCAAATACAAATGACCCATATCGCTGGCCTAGAAATGTCAGTGATTCCAATTTAACCAGCACTACAGCTGAGGGACAAGAGCATTATGAGAGCTGCTTACACACAAGCTGAATATAAACTCTCAATGCAGTGTCACAGAAGACTTTTTCACAACAACAACTTTCCACAACGTAGGAAGATGCCTTACAAGCAACACAGAGTAAACCATAAACTGAGCTATCACTGAGCAGACAAGGTCGTCTTCAGAATACTTAAAACATAACTGGAATCTATGAGACACAAAAAACGTATAAACATTCAAATTCTACCAAAACAATCTATTAGCCTACAGCCATGCCCCTGCTGGACAGATTCATCTATTTTCAATCCACTGTTGCTAGGGGAGACTTCAGCACTTGTAATTTCTATGGCAACCCACTGTTCCCAATGCTAGTGGATCCTGTGATTTCTTTGCAAGAGTTTTAATGCATATATTACCCTGGTCGAGTCATGCCTCCTAAAGCTTGGTTATTCACAGAGCGAATGGAGGAGTGCATAGCATCTGGCGTTTTGTCAATCTGTCATTTCAGCATGCCGGTCACAGCTGACTCTCACAAACACGCTGGGCGAGATGTCCGACTGCTGCGGCTGTGAGAAACTACTTTGACTTTTAAGAAACAAAATATTGATTACGAGGCGAGCTGTGCAAGCATGTCACACTATGCTGAGTCCCATTCATCACTCTGTGTCAGCTGTAGGTAGGCCTGGCAGTGGCCTCTTAATATGCAAAAGCATTATAAAGCAGAGCTGGTGCTAGAATAACAGTGTCCATGTTTCAGGTGTGTCCACTCCAAAACTGTATGATCATTAATTTTGCACTTTCAGTGCAACAACTTGACCCGTCCTGATAATCATTAGAGAATAGGAGCGGTGGTCAGTTTAAGGTCGTTGCAGTTACAGACGGACACTTGAAGTTGGTAACCATGATACAACTGTCTGGGGCCTGACAATAAAATGAAGCGTAAATCTCTTCACGACTTTCCAGAATTGACTAATGTTGCTTTTGTTTTAAAAAACTGCAAGAATTCCATATAATTTAACCGAGAATAGCTACAGCAATCAATAACCTCTCTGACCAAACATTCAGAAATTAAACAGTCTGAGAAGAGAAAATGCATTGTCTATGATAAAGAGTTGCATGTGGCCTCATGTTAAGGGATCGCAAGTCTAGCCCAATGACTGTCCTTTGAAAAAATGCCCCACTCAAATCCTGAGCACTGGAAGAAAAAAAAAGAAGAACCCAGGCCAGTGAGTCGTCTATCACCCTGTTTCTTGTATCTCAAGACGAATGTCAACAGATTATCATAAACAGATGGGTCTGAAATCTACTCATTGCTAGGGATGGTTTACCACCTACAGTTCTGATTACATGTAGTTTCTATTAATGGAAAGTAAACACCTACACAGTAACTTGCTTCTCTAAGGCACAATAAGCTATAAAAGCTACTACCTCTTTAGATCACACACTGAGGTGGAACAGTCCTCGTGGATTTGTTGCATGAACCATATGTATCTGTGTTCCTAAGTTTGTGCTGAGATCTGACTGTATCGCTTTCCTTTTTGTTTTGTTTTTTGGCGGGGGGTGGGTGTGGGGTTTCCCTCAGAGCTTTAACTGCAGACATTACAGCTGGATCCAGCCAAAGCCAGCAATTACCCAGCAGTCCCTACCCACTGCCAGCACTGCCTCATCTTCACCAATTAGCGTAGAGGGTGATATTCTACATGCTGTTTTGATCAAACAGTGACATGCTGCAGAGGCAGCAAAACGCAGCTGAGAAGCCCCTAATGAAAGAAAATGAGACGTTATTAACGCCTGATAATGTTAATCAGCAAATCGGTGAGTGCACTCCCGCTCAGCGGTGCCACAGGAGTCCCACAGGGCCGCCTCAGCTGGAGGTAAGAAAACATTGGAGATGCACTAATGACTGTGGAGCTTGGTGCTCATCCATATGAACAGTGCACAATTGCTGAGGCAGCAGCAGCAGCAGGGAAAAAGAATGGACACAATCATGCTGCAAGTCTGACATACAGTGTTAAAGCACCTATTTATTTATGTTCTGTGGGCTTTTCAGTTTGACAGGAAGCCCAATCAAAGAAACAGAGAAGCCATGGGTACACGGCTGTAACAGGGGAAAGCCAATTATATTTCTCAAATGTGCAACTCAATGCATTGATGTAACCATTTCACATTTTGTTGACATGACAATCAAGCATGTGGGCTGCGAGGGTGCCGCCGTCGATCGTCGCTCCACTTAGATGTGAAATCCAATTTTTGTGGCTCTGCCGTCTCTGGTGGAGTTAACAATAGCATCCAGAGCTCGTCGATGGCTCCGTCTTTCTGTAGTGCACAGTTGCCCTTTCTTTGTGGCTGGATGGCAGAGCGCTCTCCTCCTCAACTGAAAGCAACAAGGTAACTCTGCTACAGGCATGAGAGCGGCAGGGATCAAAGATCTTCAATAAGTCCAGCGCAACAAAAGGTCGCAGCTGTTCAATCAGAGCACGCAAGTCAACGAGACTGAACATCACAGGGCGTTTGAAGGGAGTTTTTTTTTTAGAGAGAATTTCCTTTTGCTGTTACACGCGCAGCCCTGCCTTTGAGGAAACTTTCATGAGAAATATTTGTACTTCTGCAACACAACAAACCTCACCGGCATTCCACACCTCTGACCTTTGCATCACTTATTAATGCAGAGAGCTGGTTTTTGTTAAGTCTCTGATGTTTGCAAGCTCTGTCAGTTCCCTCCTCAGTGTTGATGATGGCTCTGGCTGGCAGTAAGGGAGGTGGGGGGGTGGGGGGTGGGGGGTAAGGGAAGATGACAAACTGCTGATGTAAACAGACAGACACTTCTCCACAGCGCACTAGCTTTTCCTTGCTAATCCCTAGCAAATCCTTAGAGAGCCAACGGGGCCATTTTGGACAGCACCCCATAGTCGTCATTTGCATTCATCAGTCGAACGCACAGGGTTGGGGGATGCCAGCCTGAACGCAGTGTTATCAAGAAAAATACTGTCACAAAGCATCCTAAACAAAGCCTCCGTTTTAATTAGAGAAGATGGTGGACTCTTGTACTTTCAAGTCACCTTCCTGGAATTTAAAAAGAAAAGCAAATAAGGCCCATTAAATATGACAAATTAGCTGGAAGTGACAAGTCTGCAAGTTTTGTCTAAGTGGGAAATGCTGGATCAGCTCAGAGCCAGTGTGAGCAGGAGTGATTTCTTGACTGATAAGCGTGACCCAAACACTAAGCTCACTGAGTGAGTGTGTTTGTGTGAGTGTGTGTGCACCACTGGATGGACCTGAGTGCCCAGCCAAACAGAAGCCCCTCCTGTGTGTGTGTGTGTGTGTTGCTTTCTGACACCGAGCTGCCTTTTCTTTTTTTTTCTTTTTTTGCACTGCAGCACAAGAAAGGAGATGCACATACTGTACCCAGAGAGGTTACTGCCTCCCCCTGCTAGACTGGAATGATAATGAGAAACCATGCAGGCAGAATATTCATAGGCTGTCACATTACTGCGATTCTTGAGGAGGAGAATGCATAGAATATGAGGTACAGTGCAAGAGGGAGATAAGTAGAGAACTCCAGGCAAGCCTCCTGAGGTGTTTTGAGCGCCGGTCACTGGTTATTAATCATCATATCCCCGCCTGGAAGAGAAATGCAACCACTGCAGGACTGAAAGAGTGAGCAGACACTTTCTATTCATCATTAATTAGCTGAGGATGTTTAATGGCACAACTGAAGCAGCGGGTGCACCTGTTGCAGCGAGAAACTTAAGTTTCGGCTGCAAAAACAACACAATATCTAGAAAAAGATAATCAGCTGCATCAAGTGTCTACACTTGTTTCCGGTAAACCGAACTTTCCTGTGGCTAAACGTGACGCCCGTGTCAGACTACTATCCACTCCACCGATAAACTCGACTGTTTCAATTCAAAATACGTCAAACAGGCACTTTTTTTGTTGTTGTAAACTTACCTTCAGCGTCTCTATGTCCAGAGTGGCCGACTGCTCCATGTCACAATGTCATTTGTCCCAGTTACATATTTCCACAAAGTTCAAACTAGCTAAACGCACGAGTGTTCCGCTGCCGCCGCGAGCTAGCTGCGCTCCTTCACTCCCATTAAGAAAAAAATATGTATATCCAATGTTTTAGGTAAAGTGACAGTTTTTATCTACATATTAATAGTACACTCGAGGTGTTTGAAGTCGTCTAATGTATCGTAACTTGTGCGTAAACAGGCTACGGTGTAATTAAGATGCGCGGGCTCAGGTGCTCCCGTCCGCTTCTCACTTTTCGTTCAAGGAGTCGACGAGATGAGACGCTCTCCGTCAAAACTCACCGCTGTCAAGTTAGACAGATTAATGCTCAGTGCTTCCGGTAGAGAATTTAGAAATAAAAGTCCTTAAAAAAGGGGGTACATTTCTGACTTTTTCCAAGTGTATGAACCATGACCATCCCTCGGGTGCTCTGCACAAATCTTTTGATTGTTCCAAAATGCAGGACCAAACCTTTTAGTTTTCATCTGTTGGATCAGTCTGCCTGAGGATCTGAGAGAAGCTGGAAGGTGTTGATATCTTTAAACTGAAAACCTGTTTCTGGTCTCTGAGAAGAATGTTTTATGGACATTATTTATTTTTATTAATAATATATTTTATTTTATTCATGTTATATTTCCTCTTATGAATTTAATTTGACATGGTATTATACCAGTTTTAGCTACTTTTATTTTTCTTTATTTCATTTTTAATATTATGCTTAGCATTTAAAAAGAGAGAGAGAGAGAGAGAGAGAGAGAAATTTGGGTTACTTGGGTTACTTTTTTAAAACCATTTTTATTCCCATGTGCACTGGTCTAAAATTGTTTTTTAAAAATCAAGAGCAAGATCTGCTGGTCTCAAGGAAATTGTCTAACCAATAAAACACAGATAAACTCAAAAGCATAATACCGTGTTTTAAAGACAAAGTGACGGCTTGGTGGATAAAACACATTTAAGGCACAATTTGTAATCAGTGGGATTAGGACATTGGGAATATGATTTTTATAAGATTTATTCTGAAAACCAGGTTTATGCCATTTCCGATTTTATCATAGTGAATTCTGGCTGACTTGGCAGAATTCAAATCCCATTTAACAGATAATGCACTGTTAAAAGAAGTATTTTAAACGACATCCACGCGGCCACATTCAGCTGCCTAACACTGGAGTCCGCAGTATTACCACCGTGAAGAGAGGAATCTTTTCTTTTAGGTGCCATATACGGGTCATTAAATAATCACTATGAGAAGATACACTCTAATCTTTGGAGGAAAATTACAGTGGCTTGATTGTGCATGATTTTCCACCAGTGTTAACTTCACAAAGCCTTTAGTAAAAGTAACTTGCTGATTTTGTGGCTGAATCAGTTCCTATTCATTGGTAGTTGTCGCACCCTGCAGGACAAACGGTGATACTGCAATGAGAGACGTGCATCAATACTGAATATCAGCTGAATTTGGTCAGTGTGATTTGGTGTGTTGCTATTAAATTTGAAAAAGAAAAAAAAATCTTTTCTGTATGATTAGGTTAAATCTTGGCAGGTACCTCAAATATTAACAGAGGTCTTTTAGCACTGAAGAGTAATATAAATTAAAGAATGTAAAGCAGGTAAGTCTTATAATGTTAAAAGTAACATCTTATTTGAGACATGAATGTTAAGTCTCTGTATCCAGCTAAGTAAAAACAGGTTAGTTATCTTACTGTATAAATACAGTAGAGGGCGGTAAAGTTTCAGGCTAATGTTTCCAGACTAACGCAATCAAACCAGAGCTCCAACTCGGAACTAGGATTAATAGTCGATTGTCGATAAATTAATTCCTCATCGCAAGGATGTCAGACGCCAACAAGCAAATAATGGCACAGAAAAGGTACATTTGACCAGCGTTAGCCTTTTATATTATGAGCTCATTTTCGGATTAATGTGTAGCGGACAGGAGAGGAAAAATGTAGTTTCATCTTTTAATAATTCTGCAGAATCACTGATGGCGACACCCATAGCCTATTTATAGGTCGTGTAGTCAGTAATTATTGAGATACTGCTCTGACATTATAACATACAGACTGATATCATATAATCTGCTGTTATTCTGAGTGTCATGTTTTATGTTTACAGTGCATCACTCATTTAAATATATATATTATTTATGTCTGTTCTTTCAGTGCTAAAATTGCAGCTGGGGCTGTCGTGTGTGTTGAAAGTGAAATAAGAGGAGATGTGACCATTGGTGAGAACTTTAATTTCACTATAGGCGCCATTTTGACACATTTTTCATTCATTAAACTGCCGTACGTTCCTATAACATAAGACAGTGTACAAAATCTTTATTTATTTATTTATTTTTTTTACATGTTCACAGGTGCTAGAACAGTTGTCCACCCCAAAGCAAGGATCATAGCAGAGGCAGGGCCTATTATCATTGGAGAGGGGAATCTAATAGAGGAACAGGCACTTATCATTAACAGGTAGGTAGTGTGTGTGTGTGTTTGTTACCATGTTACCAACTACCGCTTCATTTAATTTTATCTCATAATCTTATGTGTTTTGTTTGTAGTTATCCAGAGAATATAATGCCAGACACAGAAGGAGTTGAGCCAAAGACCATGACCATTGGGACCAATAATGTTTTCGAGGTTGGATGTGGTATCCTTTGCAATTCAAGTATCAGATAGTATCTTATAATAGATATATTGCATACATCTCAGTATGTGAATTTATGTTGGCTGATAAGAAAAAGTCCCTGTAGAAATACCAAAAATGTGTTTGAGGTCATTTAGAAACAGTGTTGCCATTACATCGTTTGTCCACCAGGGGGCACCGACAACATTATTTTTCATCTCTGAAATGTCCCACGCAGTAAATAACAATCACACAAAAATGATAATAAAAATAATAATAAAAGTGAATTTTTTATTACTCTAACTCTAATATCAATATCAGTATTAGCCCCAGAAATCCTGTGTCATCCAGGCTATAGTCTGCAGTGAATATTAAATATTTAAATTGCTCATTTACAGATATAAATCCTTAATGATTCTGCCAAAGTCTCTCAAGCTCTGAAAATTGGAGACAATAATGTGATTGAGTCTAAGGGTAAGTACTGTAATCACTTACTATATTCTTCTCTCAGTTGTGTGCAACATAGGAAAAAATTCTATTATTGTATATGTAATTTTATATGTTAATATTGATGTACGGTATATAATGACATAGTAGATGTTTTGGAAAACCATTTGAGAAACTGCTCACTGATAAAAGAACCAGCCAGGAATGGTTGTTGTTGACTAAAAGAGCATGTGATACCCAACAAATGAAGGTATGTCATCGAGTTTAAGCAAAAATGATATAAAAATACAATACTGCCATAAAGCAGTCCTGTCCTGACACATCTTTTTTTCTGATATTAAATCCCAGCTGATCTCGGGAGGAATGTGATTCTGACCAGTGGCTGCATCATTGGCGCGTGCTGCCAGATCAACACATGTGAGGTCGTGCCAGAGAACACGGTCGTGTACGGTTCGAACTGCATCAGGCGTGTGCAGAGCGAAAAGCCGCAGGTCAGTCCTCTGCTGATGCTTGTTTATGCCCGTGAGTTTTGTTGGTCTGTGTGGGGATTTCGTGTAACCCTGGATGTGTTTTTAGCCTCAGACACTGCAGCTCGACTTCCTCATGAAGATTCTGCCCAACTACCACCACCTGAAGAAGACAGTGAAGGGAGGCGGCACGCCTGTGAGGAACTAACATGGAGGAATGAAACCTCCTGCAACCCAAAGCATCTGCACACACATTTCCCTCAACTTGCACTTGTCTAAATGTTGGTCTGTAATGTCTAATAGATTACCTCTAGCATTGAAAATGACCATCACACACTACATTCCTTCCTGCGTATGAAGAATACCATCATTCTTTAACATATCTGACTATTTCTGGTTTTGCACTTCTGCTTTCAGATCAATATTATGACTATTTATGATATATTTTGGACCTGAAATGATAAATGTCCAGTGCCATTTTTATGTTAATCAATTATATTCATCTATATTTATAATTGTCCCAACAAAGATACATAAATATTGCAATAAAGATTCTAATAAAGATTGCATTTAACTTTGTTGTCTGTTGGTTTTCTATATTTTTTGACCACAAGGTGGGACTATTGAGCAATTGTTTGTACACCCTCTGAACAGCTTGTTCCAAAGGCTTTGTTTCGTCAAGTGATGCCAAATAACGAATTAAAGAGGTATTTATTAATAAATAAAGTAAAAATAGCCATATCATCATGTTTTTGTGTTAAAAATAGTCATAAAATCAAGTTTTGAGGCTGAAAATAGTTGCTACAAGTGATGTGCATTGGTGACATCAACCCAACTCGGCATTTTAAAAAAGTGCAATTACCGAGCAGAAGTGATGCCCAGAAACATAGTCATGGGTGTGGTAGTCCCCATCTTGGATCCGGTGGGTTGCCAGTCTTAACCCTCCCACCAGGGGTTGCCAAATTGGTGCCGTGGGTACGGTGGGAATTCCACACAGAGCCTGGTTTATTGTAATTGACATGGGTGTGGTTGCAACTTGCATTTCTACTGCAGGATGGGTCTGAATAATGCCTGGTGGCCCCCCTCCATCCACCCCTCTCCAAGCATCAGACCACACAGCTCAGCCCTGAGACCTGTCAAACACAGCTGGGACATCTCCCCCCCCCCCTCTCTCTCTCTCCCTCCCCACCCCGACTCCTATCCTTCCCTCCTTGTTCCTACCTCTCCTCCCCCTCCTTGCTCCCCAGACTCCAGCAGGAAGCTTTGATACAGGGGTGTTGAACAGCAAGGGGAACATTTCCATTTTTATCTGCTTCGAAGACTCCAAGACCCTCCTCCTTCTCTCTTCATCCTGAACTGCTTCTCATCAGCATAAAAGAATCTGCCATGTCCCTTCTTCATTGTGTATGCTTCAGATGCAATGTAATTGATATAGACATGATCGGGGAGGGGAAAGAGCACAAATCTCTACGACCGCTCCACGATGACTGTTTTTCCCTTCCTTTGTTGCTTTTGAGGTGCAAGTTCAGCAAAATGACTTGCTCTGTTTTCCACACTGGCTGTCACAAAATGCGAGAGTCTGTCCTGTGCAATAAATGTCATGCAACATATAGTCAAAGTCTCCACTGCCGAGCTACTGTCAACTCTCGAACTTTTCATCGCAAAATACAAAGTGAAGCAGTTGCTCAAAATAAATGTTTTGAAACGGGGTGGGGGGAGCGTTCAAGGCTGCCTTGTCACCTGATCGCTGCTTTCAAGGCTGTTTTGCATCCTGCACTGTAGACAATAATAGGTGTGCCAGTAAAGTTTTCAGTGTTTGCTCATCTCCACTGTTGTTGAGACATCACTTCCATAGCTCCAGGGTCTGGCTGTTTCCCCATTCAAAGGTCATAAATCAAATGGTCTTGGGTGAGCTCAGAGTGGATTACTGCAACTTGTTATCATGTCCCAATCTTGAGCAATTTACAGGTGTTGTCTTCTGTACCTCTTTAAATGCACAACCTGTCCTGCCTATTGTAAATCTAGACATTAATATTATACATCAGTGATGTCTGAGAGGAACTATTTGCCTCAAACCACAAAACTACTCCTTGAAATGATCAACTAAAAGCCATGTGCAATTTATTAAACAGTCAGGTTGATAATTGTCTGTGTCTCCTGCTCTGTGCATCTTTACAGATGACGAATTGTGCTGAGTGCTACATATTAAGCTGTTGAGGCAGGGAAAGAAAGAGAAAACAGTCCTGAGCATGCATGCCTTGTTGTGTAACGTCATTGTGATTGCCAGATTTATGTGAAGCTTGGTTAAAGGTTAAACAGGTTAACATAAAGAAAAGGGACTCTTCAGCTCTGCACATACACAGGAAACTGTTGATGAGAAAAACTAAATGACTTTACTTTCCAAACAACTAATTTATTCCCAAGAAAGAAACCAGATAAATACAAATAAGCAGCCATTAAAGACAAGAGTCTTAATTTGTATGGGAGAACAAGTTTACAATAAACGACAAACCCCCTCAACAGAATGAGTCACATGGCCTGAATAGCCTGTTGCTAATCAGGGCACAAATAACACTGTTGTGTATCTTCTATAATTTAAATCGTTTACCAGCCACATCATACCAGGCTCACATTAATGCAATTAGCCGTTTTACATCTACATTCCCTGTTTATAGACACAAACACCATAAACTGCAATAAACACATTTGAGATGTGTGAGATGTGTCGGAATAAAACCAAAATCCATGTCAGATCATTACGAACTGATCACTAACTCAGGACCTGATACTCAGGTCATGTCAACCAGAGGGGAGTTTAAGCTCTGGTATTAAAAGATACACATGGGTGGTATTTATTTTGATTTGACTGATTCCAGCATTTTTAGACTTGATATACAGTATATTTAACTTTAAGCTAAGTGTTGCTGTTTAATGCACACCTGGTAGACAGGTACATAGGAAAGTGAAATCACGTGAATGAAAGTGCTGAAATCCATACCCTGTTAACAAAAGGTTTATTAGAAATGCAATGCGCTGGCCATGGACCACATCAGGTACCTGCCAATGTTTGGTCATGATCGAAATGTTGCATTTGACAACGTGCATTCAACACTTTCTCTTAAACTCAAAAGAAACACTTGGACAGTCTGGGAAACTTGCTTATTCATTCATTGCTGAAAGTTACATGAGAGTTATTTCTGTACTTTAGCCTAATTATAAAGCTGGAACAAGCAGCTGGTTAGCTTAGCTCAGCGTAAAGACAGTATGAAAAGACTGCATCTTGTATCTTGTATCTTGTTTAATCCACACAAAAACAATTGACAGTTTGTGGTTTTCCCTTAGGTCATGTGCTAGATAATTTCTTTGCTGGGGGCTTTATCTTCCAGGAGTCTTGTTATCACCGTGACCTTAGTTGTTTCCAGTCTTTATGCTAAGCTAGGCTAACTGCCTGCTGGCTTCAACTTGATACTGAATGGTCAAGTTTAGTTGTGGCTTATAGGTCTTTTCATTTAATTCACTGAAGCATATTCCCCTTTAATTTGACAGCTTTTAAGCCATTAAAATTAACGAATAAACCTACCAGAGTGTTTTTAGAAATAGCTTTGAAACAGCATTTAGACATACTGGGAAATAAAATGAGAGAAGAAAATCTAACTATATCAAAATCTAATTGAATACATTAAACATGAAAAACTATAAATAATAATATAAAACAGGGGCTAGAGTTTGGAAACTACTCTTAATATTTTGCAGTGGGAGGGGGTGGACTGGGGGAACCCGTGCTCCGGACCTCTGTGTTTCTAAAATGCTAGCTACAGCCCTGATCTGTAGGTATATTAAAGCAGACAAATAATAACACAGGATATATATGGTATTAGCGCATATAGCCCACCACACACACAGGAAAATTGCAAGAATGTTGCAGTGACTAAAATAACATTCAGCTGGTACAAAAGGTGATTGGCATTCAGTTTCCGCCGTCGCTCTTGCAGCACTTGATAAAACTTGATAAAACCCAGCAGACGGTGCATCCCACCCTTTGCCCCACCCTAAACCCCTCCCTTCCTCCCTCCTCTACCCCTCCCACCCTCCCTCACGCGGAGATGGGGAGAGAAGTTTGCCTGCGGCGCAGTCCAGTGAACATTTTACTGTATTTCATTTGGGGGAACAGCAACAAGAGCCTCCGGAGAAGCTTTCCAGGGAATGCTGAGGAATATCTGACAGCACAAAGACACCACTCACAGCTGAGTTTTTCCTCCTTTTTCTTCTAAAAAAAACAAAAAAACTTATCATTGATGTCGCCAAACTAGTGAGGAGCTCGGGTCAGTAGGACAGCGGCCGCGCGCGGACTGTTGTCTGTCGGAGGGTGCTTTTTAAATTTTTTTGGGTCCTGGAGAAGTGGGAACAGAGCGAAACAGAAACGAAAGACGAGGAGGAGGAGAAGAAGAAGAAGAAGAAGACCGTGCAAGTGAAAGTGACAGAGAGTCCGACTCAGAATGAATAGCAACAAAATCGAGAAAGAGAACGAGCAGAGTGAATTCACTAACCACGAAGAGGAGGTACGTATCCGCACACGAGCACCTACCTGGTCTTTCTTCGTTTAAATGTAACGGGTCGAACCGTGACCCACAACGACATCTTAACAAACCGATTCAGACCGAACCCGCTGTCCTAAAAGCCAGCTTCTCATCCCCACAGCTTCTTTTTTTCCCCTTTTTTTTAAATCACCCATCTCTGTTATCTCCCCGTAGTTGTTAAGGTGTCTCCCTTTGTGGCATTGTTGTATTTCCTGCGCTAAAACGCAGTTATCTTGTAAAAGTTGTTGTCTTGTTGTTAGCTTATTAGCCCTACTGTATGGTGCACACATAATATTTATTGTGGGGTTTTCCTAACGGCAGTATATCTTTCTTTCACTAAATTGTGCACCTGTCATCCTCACTTTTACTCCCATATTATGTCTGTCAGTTTTTGTAACCTGCCCAAGTTAAGACCAGCCATGTCTGTTTTTCTTTTTTAAGCACTTTAAAACAAGGTTCCTAAAGTAAAGAACAAGGCAGGATCTGATCATTGATGAATCACTAATAAGTACTTCCTGAGTAGCTCTAAAGGCAGGACTGCATTGAAGATGATCATAAGTTACGTGACAGCAGACTTAAGTGTTGCCAGTTCTAGCTTACTGTACCATAAAGCCAGACAGACTCCACACAACGGAACAGCGGTAAAGGGAATTCTGAGCCAGGGCGAATTAGTTTTCACTGAAGCTGAGGGAGCAATTGAAGTTCAAACAACTGCTGCTGCAACATGTAGGCAATAAGTCTATGTAACCCAGACCTACTGCATTACAGTCAAAGCAAGGCTAGCCTCTCTACGAATATAACTTAATTACATCTTAACACAGCAGAATGATATTGTTTGTCCAAAAAAATGTGAGGTAATCTGTTTAGTTTCTGATGGGAAATGTATTTCCTCTCTAACATGCTGGATAATAGCCCAGTTTCTTCCTCCTCTCTTCGGTAAACATTGCACAATCTGGATCCACAATATCTCCTTGGTAAATAAGTTTGTAGTGGGTGCTCTTTGCATGAGGTGATTTTCTTTGGCAGGGAAGTATTTCTATTCAAACGACGGACTTGTTATTTCAGATCTCCACACATCTGCAGCCAAATGATGTAAGAAAGGTATATGACATTATATCACATATTTCTCTTGGAGCGATTTGTTTAAGGCTCAGTGTACTGTTCGTCACTTTGTAACTGAATAGCCAAACATACCCGGCCTGTTGTAATACCATATTTGGTCCACTGCTGAGGTTACTATGGATGCAGGGAGTTACTGTAGCACCACACAGATGAGGTAAAGACTCAAGCACTGACTTCTTGGAAATCTAATGGGGAGTTTCGGTTTAAGGCTCTGCTCACCTTTTCACCTTATGTCCTCACAACACAGTGCTGCAGCAGCGTTATTTCAGAGCCTGTTTATGTACCAGCACATCACTCAAGGGCTACAACTAATGATTACTGTCATTATTGAATAATCTTGTAGTTACTTTTTTCAGTGAATTGGTTAACGTTTCAAGCTATAAAAGGTGGACAGATATGCCTCATATGTCACAAGTTCTCACAGGCAGAGGTGACGTCTTCAAATGTTTTGTTTTATCCAACCAGCAGTCTGACTTAAATAATTCATAGTTGCAAATATTTGTCTGTTAATCAGTTACTTGACAAGTTGTTTCAGCATTACACAGCTCCACATATGTGCCTCAGCTGGAAGGGGAAATGGTTCCTTATGATTTTAACCACAGAAAACTATCTGATTATTTTTTGCCAGCCAACACGTTACTGAGCACAGCATCCAGTAACTTTGCTTTAGAGAGAATGATTGGTCAGTTAATCAATTAGTTGGTTAATGTTAACTTTGTAATTTAAGGAAACTGTTTTGAAAATATATAACGTCATTTTTTGTGTTGATTTCAGCACCACGGGTGTGAGGATTTGCTAATATTAAACTGAACATTTTTACCCTATCAGTGGGTTGGCAATCTGCGGACGTCATCTTGGGCTCTGGGAAATTGTGACTCAAATTTCTTACATTTGACCAAACAGGTAATTGATCTAAATTAAAAATAACTCACAGGTTAGTCCAAAATGAGAATTATTGTTAGTTCATTTGCAGCTTTTTTGTTTAGTAAATAAATTCCTAAAAGATGTTTTAAATTCTGTGATGTCCAGGAGCAGAGGAGACTAGACGAGACTTGTCTCTTGCATTGTGTAAAAGTCAGAGGTAGAGACAGAGAGAGTAATGGCCAGAGGAATCTAATGGTTGTGGAAATGTTTGGAAGACATCCAGACTGGCAGGGACTTAAATTTACTCAGGTGAATTAACGCGAGGTTAGACAGCACCACTTTATCTTCGGTGTAATGATGTGTGTTGTATGCAGGGGAGCAGCAAGTTTTGAGGGGATTGTACCACACACACGCGCATGTATTCACACTCACATACACAGGCAGGCGTGGATAGGTGTGATCGCAGGCACACACACTTTTGCAGACAGGTGTGGGTATTCACACAAAAACACATGAGACTAAGAATAATGTGGCTAATTTCTGAGTATGACTTGCACTTTTTCCACATGATTCATTAACATGAGGCCTCAGTCTTTCTGGTCAGCGAAGTAGTGGCGATAAATTCACGTAAAATACGAGCTGCTTTATTGGTGATGAAGTGACTAATTTGACGTCTTGTTTTCAACTTTCCTTTTAACGATTTTCCATCCCAACTTCTGCGCAGAAACATTCACAGAGTTCCCCCTTGTCAAAAGTGCTAAAAGCAGACTGCCAAACAGCTTTGTGCTTAACAACATTAAAGTAACCATAAACTATGACCTTATGAGAGCCAAAGTTTAACAGCCTCGCTGGTATGACTCTCACATGCTGAACAACAGCAGTGCCCCCCCCCACACACACACAGTGTAGTGTGCGACTCAATGGATCACTGATTCGCACCAGTAAAGCGCCGTGGCGAGCTTGGCTTCTCATGCCTGCTTCATTGCTCAACCTCACACGCCATCATCAGTGTACACCAAAAGCCCGACGATGCTTAATGTTTATCTTCTGTGGACCAGTGCTCACCAAACATGGTCTTGTTGCAGGCAAGGCATGTAGGTCTGCAGCCCGGGCAGCGTCTAATCTCGCGAACCGGTTTTGATAAGCTTTATTATCGGGCGTTCTGGATGCTTTCACATGTTGTGGCACTCAACGGCCACTGATGCAGTCGAGGTGACACACCGAACTCTTAACATGGTGAATGTCAAAAGCCCAGCTGTGGATTCCAGACCTTGTATGGAAAAGAAGAGGTGGAGAGTAGATTTGATTCTCTAAAAAAGTTGGTTTCAGCAGAAGAACCGAATATGTTTTTTGTGAATGTAAACTGTGATGTGGGGTACAGTCATAAAGACTGAGGTGAGGTGACAAATTCCAGGCGTGTTCGTGTTATCAGGAAGGCAGCATATTATGACAGAGTGCAGGCAGTGAAGGAACAAACCCAGTTCACCAAAAGTTAGCCATATCAAAATTTTATTCACTTGTTTTAGTGCCAGAATTGTTATTATTATTAAATTGAAAGTGTTTGGCTTGATTAGTGGTTGGAGAAAACAAAGTATGTTTATACAACACCTTGGGCCTTAGGGCATTTTTCTCTATTTTAGACACTAAACAATTCATCAAGAACATAATCAGCAGATTAATCATTAGTTGCAACCCAAATTTTTAATGAATTAATCTTTTAAGTCATTTCATTAATCATTGAAGTCATTTATCAAGCAAAGACTGCAAATATTTGCACCTTCCATGTTCTCAAGTATAAGAATTTGCTCCTTTTCTTTTTTGTATTTCTTTGTAAATGAAATATCTTTGTGTGGACTGAGGCTCAGACAAAGCAAGCAAGAGGAAGACGTCACCTTAAGCTCTGGAAAATTAAGATGTCTAATTTTTGGCTATTTTCTTACATTTTTCAAACAAAACATTCACTTAAATTGACAGAAGAAAAACAGCAGTTTAACTGGCATTGAAAATAACCGTTTATCATATTATTGTTGTATAGGCTGACTTTCTGTGTGGAAGTAGTGCACGGTAAAGAGAGAAGGGAATGATGGTGGAGAGAGAAAGGTGAGGACGTGCAGTACAGGTTGTGAGTACATGGAATGCATCATAGCTACCCAAGTCACCCGACCGAGCTTGACCTTTAGCCTCTTTGCTATCAGTTTCCCTCAAGCTAACTCGTGTTTATTTAAGTCGAGACCTGCCTAGCCTCGGCAACACTGGAGGTCTACCGTCAAACCGCACCTGATTTTTGACAAATGAGTGAACACAGAGTACTTCTACTGTTTCCCCTACAGGATGAACCTGTCCTCTGCTTGATAATTCATAGTAAAACTGTGTTCCTAGATGTAACGCTCTAACGCAGCAGGAGTTTGAGCCTCGTCAGACATCTGTTGATTCTACATCCTGGCTGACCATAAACATGTAAGTGGATCCTTACAAGCGGCCAAAGAGAAACCGAGTATCACTCAAGCAGAGTTCAGCAAATGCGGCATGTCTCCCTGGGGTGTAATTGGGTTGTGCTTGGCCTGCTTTGGGGATCCACCGGGTCCTCTTCAAATAACAGGTCATGTGGCCAGCGTGACCTTTTCCATGAAGAGATGTAGGTGGTGAGCTACGCTGCTGGAGGAGGACTGCGAGGCGGAGGGAGGCCACGCCGGGCTGTAGCACAGTGGCGTGGGCGTGTGTGGTCTGTACGTGTGCTTGTATCTATGAAAAGGGCACAAAGATATATTAACGCTCTGTGACATGAAACATTATCGGAGGGGAGCTTAGAGGGTAAAGTGGCCATGATAGGGCAAAAGGGAAAACATACAAAGGATCTCACGGATTGTTGAAGACCGTATACACATTGATTCACTTTAGATTAAGACTGAGGTATTCTTAAAATCACATCGTAAAGAACACAGATAATCCATGAAGTATACATTAATATAAACAATAAAAAAGCCCCCATGCAGGCTCACACAGACAGTAAAACCCTGGTCCCATCTACCCGTCTGATAGGTTGGAGTTTATTTATAAAAGCGCCGGGGGAATTGTCATCTTATCTTAGCCATTTGTCAGCTGTGCGACAAGAGGTATTTGAAAAGACAACAACAAGGCTTAGCGTCAGGAACGGCTGGCAAACAAGCCTGCTAAACTGATGTGAGAAGAAAAGGAAAAAAAAGACAGTGTTAAAGAATTGTACTAGATATTCAGATAAATATATCTCTGGCTATATAAAACCATTAAAACTGACCATGAGTGAAGAGAGGGGCTGTTACATGGCACTGCTTTCCTTAAAAAGCCTTAGTTGTCAACTATGAGTTTGCTTTGTAATTAATGATATGCTACATGAGTGGAGGAAGTGTGAGCATGTGCCTAGACAGCATCAGCCATCTTGTACTGCTTTGTCATACTGTATTTATGTGCTTGTTCAGTCACCTCCACTTAATATTGCTTACTCACAAGCTATAATTATCCACCTTACAGTAATAACTATCCCATTTCTCCCTCTTTACACCTTCCTTCACACTCCTTTTATGTTCTGCACACTTCTTTCCATCAATAATTCTCAGATTCATCTTATTTATTTTCTCTGCTCACCACATCCATATTCCTCCTCCTCTCCTGCTCCCTCTCTCCACTTTTATCTCCCTTCCTCTCCATTTCCTTCCCTCCGTCCTTTCCTACGTCCCACCCTTTTTCTTCTTTCTCTCTCTTTATCTTGTGCTCTTGCCATTTCCTCCCTCTTTTGCTGCCTCCGCCCTGGTACTGTTTAGAATTTGCTACTCTTCTTCTCCTCTTTCCTACCCCTCCCTTCTTTTTCATCCTGCCCTCCCTCTCTCCCCCTCTCTCACTCTCGCACCCATTTTAGTCCCAGTAGACACTCTTACTTATCCCTTATCGGCCCATACATTGAAAGCATGACCCTGAGATCTCTGAACAGAAGGACCGTTTATGGTCTTGGGAAGACAGAAGCGAGCCAGGCAGAATGGTAACAAGGAGAAACATGTCTGCGCGACTATCCAACTGCGTGCCAACAGCCGTTTGGCTGGCCAGCGAAAGTTGGCCATCCAAGGTCAGACTGCTCAAGATCAATTTGGAAAGATGTGACCAAACTTCTATCTAGAAAAGTCTGTAGATAGCTCTAAATGGATTAGCCCCTCAAAGACTCATACTGAGGCTAATTTCTTGTTATGCTGTCTATTGTAAGTTGTAATGTCATATATTTCCAGGAAAAGATTAGCTTTCTCTCTTGCCAATCCACTTCACAGAAAAGTCAAGAGTCCCTATTGTTGGAATTCACATTTTCTTCCATTATGATCTAGTATGATTGGTTTAAAGTGGAAACGATTACTCAATTATTCTGTTAGTCTATAGACAGAAAATTAATTTGTAATTTGATAATCGTCATTTCAAACATTTTTCAAGCTTTTGCTGGTTCCTAAATGTGGGGTTTTAATACTTTTCCTTATGTATGACTAGGGCTGGGGACCGAACTTTGGTTCTTTTATGGCACCGACCGAAATGCTTCGATACTACCCGGTACTGAAAGATGTTTTTCGGTGCTTTGATAGTTTTGATACTAAGGAGTTAATCATATGTAATGCTGCCGTGGATTGGCTGTAATGTTACACGTGGTAGAGGCATGCAGGAAAAAAAAATGTACGTGGTTAAGCCCACAGACGGGGTTGACGTGTATCTGTGTTGTGAACTACAGTGTGTGTGTCGAAGCAGTTAAAAAAGTGCGACCAAGGTCAAAAGTGTGTCTCCATTTTAGCAAGATTGATGCCAATAGTGTGCGCTGCAATATTTGCAAAAAGGACATTGTTGCTAAGGCTGACAACACGACCAATTTGATGAAGCATTTGAACGTGCACAGAATCAATTCAAGAGCAGAAAGTTGCTCTGTGTTCAACTGCATGAAGATTTAAAGGTCCATAGTATGCAGCAGTGAGCATTAGACACGGACTTGTCACTTGTTCTTTTGCACTGAAAATAATTTGTTGTATATTTTTTAGAAAACTGCTTTGAGTGGAAAAATGCCGAAAAAATAAAACTCAAGATTTGTACCATAATATGTAATATAATTTTCTTTGTTAGAATTGATTTGATAAAATTGGTATCGAAAAAAGTATCGTTCAGGAACCGGTATCAAAAATGTTTGAATGATCCCCAGCCCTATATATGACAGTAAAACTGAATATCTTCAAGTCAGTTAAAACAAACCATGTGAATATGTCAGCTAGGGCTCTGAGAAACTAAAATAAATGTTTCTAACTATTTTATGACATTTTAAGATAGAATGATTGTCAAATCCAGTTAATGACCAAAATTATAAATTCAGTATTAAAATAGTAATTAATTTCTGTCTGGTTACCCTCACTATGTAAAACCATCTAGGAAAGTGTAAGAGTAACAGAGCTATTTTTCCACAGATACATCTAAGCAATTAGGCTTTAAAGTGAAGAGTGACATCTATCAAGTGTTGGCTAACATTAGCCACCTTAAGCTACTGGTCATACCAGACCATTTAAGGCTGTAGCTGCAAATTCCCAAAGTGTATTTATTATTTATTAAAGTGTATTTTATTGCTTATAAATTCAACTTTTCATTTGTCAGAGACAGATTGGGTTATCTCACATTTCAGAAGCTAAACAGTCTTGCTTTAAACTGATTAACAGAACATCCAAAAAATGAACTGTATTTAGTGCTGATTCAACTGATAAGACAAAAATAATAATTTACCCAAGCCAAAAATGTGAAACATTTGCTGGTCCTATCTTCACATGCCTGAGAATGTGTTGCTTTTCCATGTTAGAAATTATTGACAGCATTTGAGATTTAGAACTTTTTTGACACTTGCGCAATTTTAAGACGTCAGCTTGGCGTATACGAACATTTGTTTTATTTTTTTTAGACTCTTTTAGAAGCTTATTTATCAAAACTATGACAGATTTATAGATAAACTGATGACAAAATAATAATTCTCGGCAGCCCCTTAATATCTTCAAGTGCTATCACTGACAAACACAAAAGAACAGCTGTATTATGGCATAAAGGAAACAACATATCAGCAGCAGGCTTAGATTTCTTCCTGGAGACACAAAGGATGACTGAGTATCCACTTTAGTTTTTTTTTTTTTTTGGTTTGTTTTTTTTCCACTGGCACCAGACACCTTAACCCTCTGCCCACCCAACCTCAAAACCAAACAGTTTAAGGTGTCCAGTTGGGCAAGCGGCAACAAAGAGCCCAGGACAGACTGACGCGGACTTGGCCGATTAGTTCACGTTAATGAACCCTGTGGAATGTTAAGTCCATTCATGGAGACTCAACAGATAAGAGAAAGGAATAAGACTGTGAACTAGCATGAAAGATTTTGATGAACTCTAAGCTGACAGCCAAGGAGTCAAAGTGACGTGTAGCTGACAATCTGTGAATGGGTCGGACTTCTCTTCCACACGTCATCAAAATGACACCTAAAGGCCTTTTTCGCTGAGGTCAGAAGTGGTTGATGAGAAAGAAAGAGCACATATGTGTCATTACGTTTCATTTAAGACAGGGGAAACTGTTATGGAGAGGGGAAGAAAGGAGTCTCTGAGCAAGAGAAGGAAAAACAGTGTGGAGTGGGCGCTTACTTGCTTTTCCTAGGTCATTTGTTTTAAATGTCTTTTAAAGGTTAACCTGTTGGAACATTTACAGACCCTTACTGAGCCGTAATTGTTGCGCCAAAGCACTTGTGGGAGTAGGAGAGAGGGGAGAAAAACAAAGAGACTCTCCTCCCAGAGCTCAGTCGTGACACTTGGAGTGTGCTCGACCTCACAGCTGAACTCTGACCTACGCAATAACCCCGGCCTAACCCGCGGCCCCTGACCCAAGAACCCCGGTGATTAACGGATAAACGGAGTCATCCATTTATGCTCGTTTGACACCTCTCAGGCCTGCAGTCTGTCACTCTTCACATTCTCCAACACGTAAGATGAAGGGGAAAAAAAAACTTGTGAGGATGATGGAGGGCGATGCCAACACAGAGCAGTGACAACTAAGATAGCGTAGGAGTGTGGGAGTCTGTCAGTTAGACTGTTTTTAATAACGTGGCACTCAACTGATGCAAGCAAACTCAGCTTGCCCCTGAGCTCACATGGACTTATGGATATACTTTGATTTTAGCTTGGTCGCAGTGAACGGAGCCTTGTCTGCAGATTTGAAAGGGTGCACAAGGAATGATTTCTTCTGAGCTTTTTAAAAAAAAAATTAATGTGCATGTAATCGCAGCATTGTTACCTGCATTCAGACGCCACAATAGGCTGGCTACTGTACCCTCTCTTTCAAGGCTTCAAGGTTAGAGCTGTGTCCTGACACATCTGGCTCGAAGGACCTGTATCTATTAACTCGGCCATCGAACACACCCACACATGCACACACACGGGGGCAGAGAAACACGTAGTAATCATCTCACATCGCACCAAGGTCGCGTCCCTCATTCCAGCCAGAATGAACGGGCAAAAAAGCACTCAATTAAAGTCAGAGCAAATATCCGAGAAAGTCACACAGTGCAACAGATTATAACGAGGCATTTTCAGGAAATAGGCGTGTCAAATTTTATAAGTGGACAACGCAAGCTGAATAGAAATGACACATGAATAAGTTGCCAGGTCATTTAATTAGACAAATTAAGTTGCTTCATAATGACTGATGAATTGCAGTGTACACTGGAGGGACATTTTTAACATTTTAAAAAAATGCAAGTTTTGAATAGTGTTCCAGTCATTTATTGTTCTGGCTATCAAGTGGTCATAGGGTCAGTTATGGCTTTGTTAATTAGAGTTTGATGAAATGTGATGGTGGACAGGCTAATTGGTAGATGGCTTGTTTGTTTTTTTTCCTAACTATGATTTTTCCTTTACATGCCATAAAAACATCTCTCTGCAGCTGATATTTTTAATACCAGATGTTTTAGTTCAATTCTAAATTTATCATCCTTTGTTATTTTTCTCTTTCATCTGGCTCATTTAAAGGATAATTTTAGTTTATTACAACGCAGACTTTATTTTTGTAAGTTGGACCATTGTTTCTATTGGTAGTAATCACAAAGTTAATTGCTGAGATCTCTGAACACAGCAACATGATTAAACAAGTCCGACACAGCAAGAAACACAAGCAGTCAGATGATCAGAGGGGTTTGAAACAAACTTTCAAATGAGTCAGACCTTTGTAGGGATGAAAACAAAGCCGAACAGTAACAGTGATTACCTAGATGGTCCATTGTAAACTGACTTCCTGGTTGAACTTTGACCTACTCTACTTGTCATTGAGGGTTTATTGCGTATTCTGGTATGCTCAGTTTTGGTTGTGCTTAAAAAAAAAAGTTTCCCAGTAGGGCAGAAATGACAGCCAGACGAGTTTTTGACAACTGTTTTGATAATCTGTTATTTTTATAGCAATAATGCTGACCATTGTCTGGTTTCAGCTTTTCCACTGGGAAGATTTGTGGCTTTTCTCAGTCACATATGATAGTAAACTGAATAGTTTGGGGTTTTGAACTGTTGGTCTGGGAAATTATATTCACTATTCATTCTATTTTCTGACATTCTACAGACAAAATAACTAATTGTGAAAATAATAAAGGTGAAAAACTGATGAAAATAATTGTTAGTTGTAGCCCTCGTTTCCCAAATCTCAACAATGACTTTGCTGAGCAGAGTGTTATCTCACCAGATAGAAACAATAGCCAGCCCTAACAAAGTAAGATCCGAGCTGTGATAAACAGGACATATCCTTTAAGACACCTTACTTAAGCTCTCAAGTATTGTCGTGAGCACAGACCTCTCACCCCTCCTTCAGCAACCTTAGGGTGGCACCGGAAAACCTGCAAGGTGTAATGATAAGAGTATCAATAGGGCGATGACCTCATCCGGTACTTGCGGACTCAAGGATCTCTGATTAGGGGTGCATTGATCCCCTGGGACTTGCTGCAGAAGTGGCCTTAATAGGATCTGATGGTTTTGGCCCGGGGCTCCACACTCTCTGCTGTGCTCCGCTAAGGCGTTGCCAGGGAACTGCACTGGTACGCGGGCTGTGAAGTACTCCGCTGGCTTGTGGTAGGTAGGGACTGCTGTTTTTGATTGAAGCCTGCATGCATGTCGGTGTGTGAGCACGCCATAAATGGTCAATGATTCAAAGGCCCGTAGCAGGCCACTCAGCACTATGGAAATGTAGGTATGTGACTCATGAGGAACCAATAAAACAATGTCTCTAAAACCCAATAAAACAGTGGCAGAAGGTTTATCTTTGCTTTTTACGAATCTGCAGAATCTGCTCAACCCCTTGCTTGACCTTCAGTTTAGTTTACTACATCATGAAACTTTGATGCCTCATTCTACCTGGTGGCAGCCCGATTATAACCCTCTGCCTTTTGGAGCTAGCCTCACAACAACATAAATAAAGACTGATACAGTAATCAACAGCAGATGCCGCGTGTGAATCATCCCGTATCCAGTGTGTGCAGTCGGCTCCGAACCGGACACACGGCGAACCGATCATATATCACAACAGCTGACGTCAGGAAGTCTCAGGAATGAGGTCGGACGCAGCCAAGAATGTCCCATTGTTCTGAATGTGTAGAGGACTCATTGTTGTCTGAACTTGTGCAGCATATCCAGCTCTCAAGTGTCTATTAGTCTCTTGACTGAAGATAGGAGTTAAATCAAAGATGGGGATCTTAGATATCTTGGCAAGGGAGGGATAGATGACTAAGATTTTCTTAATATAAGCGCCAGCCGCCCGCTTAGGTAGGGTGGAGAAAATGTCAAGGATCAGGTTTCAGTAGATGTGAGTTTATCTAAAAATGAAAAACCAGTATTACTATTATAATCTTATATAAAAAGTCAGACCCAGTATATTCGCTTTGTAGGGATTCACATGTTCAGTTTTGACTTGTATCCACATAAAGTGAACAAGACTTACGGGTGAAATATAAATCTGTCATCAAAACAGCAGCAGATCTTCTCCCTCTGATGTTTTTCTGGCGTCTTTTTGCGGTCATGTGCAGCTTCAGCAAGAGTTATGCTCATATCATCACTAAAACAGCAAAACAACAGTGAAAACAAAACCCAGTCCTTAATAGAAATTTAGAAACACAAGCTTTGGTGCCTTTCTTGTCAGTCATCTGACACATTTTTGGATTTTTAGTTTCAGCAATTCTTGCATTTTTGCAGTGCTTTTTTTCTCTCTTAGCGCCGCACTATTAATTTTTATCAGCCTCAACAGCTGTCAGTGACTGCCCTTGCTCGTGGTCTGATTGATACCATCCTGTTCTGACTCTTGTTCCCATGTAACTCCATATAAGGAGGCCCTCAGTAGAGTTAATTTAAACAGATCTGCCAGAGACAGAACCCAGTGACGGCCCTGCAGGGTTCAGCTCGGCTCAGATAAGATAAGATAAGAGTGAAGGTGAGAAAGTCGCCGAGGTGAGATTTTTTTTTTTTTGGCTGGATGGTCGGGTTGGCACTCACTGGCAATTGCTCCCCCAGTTGCTAAGCTCCTTTGTTTGTGTGTTGCTCTGCCTTTGGCATCAGTGGTGCGTATCAGGTTACATGTGGGAATGAGGTGTAGTGTTAGTTCAGCAGTTCCTTTGTCCCCTGAGTTGTGAATCCACTACCTAATGAATCTGGGAGCTTTGGATCTACTCTGTGTAACTGCATACCTACGGTTTTATTCTAAATTCAGCCACGAATAGAATCAGATTATTGAATAAATAATTAAATTACGCATCCAAATTCCACTATCACTGTATTGATGTTAGTGTGTAGGGTGGAGTTATTGGACGTAGGTTGGATGCAAACAGTATATTGTTTGATTTTGACATCTCCTGTGCACTAAAGCAATTATTTTCCTGTACCAAGCTGACTTCAATTAGGTGATAATTCCAGGTAGGAGGTGTGATTAGTGTCTGTATAGATAATAACGTTGTCTAAACATCTTTAATCTATCTGTTATTTCATGTCTATCCCAGTTATAAGGGAGGATTTCAAATTTTTTTGGTGTTGTTTTGTAAAGCTTCAGAGAGGTTAAATGCAAAAAATAAAGCTGCTGTGTTAATTGGAGACACATGTAGTTTATAGTTAGAAATACCTGTGTTAACAACTCTTTCCTGGACTGACCCCTTATTAAGGACAGACACATCTACAATTACATGTAACAAATAGAATTTTCCTGTTTCTTTGCCTCCAAAATGTAACCAGATCTGCATTCATGAGCTGTGACAGGACGTCTCAGCACCTGCGTCCTGTAGTTCTGCCTTGTCTGTGTTTACTAAATGTCGGCGTTTGTGTTAATGCGTCTGCATATGTTGAAAGGAAGTACTGCTGTTCGCACAAAGCTTTTTAGACATGGCATGCAGGGTTGCCAGTCGTCGTAATTTAAGAAGTCACACTGCAAAAATAAGAGAGGTCACAGGTCAAATTGACAACTTTGGCCAATTTACTCAGTTAAAGAAGTACCAGTCTGCCATGAAAGTACACCAAGCCCTAGTAGCCGTTTTGGGGATGAAAACCATTTTAAGTTAGAAAACAAATAGGAACATGAATTTTGGGAAATACCCTTTTATTGGTGAGAGTTTGATGAGAAGTTCAATACCACTCTCACGTGTGCATTCAGTATGAAGCTGGAATGAGCAGCTGGTTAGCCTAGGTTAGCATAAAATCAAAGATAGATACACACATAGCATTAGCTCCCTGTGGCACCACAGCCTGTCTTGCAGTGTTTTACACCTCCATTCTTGTATAGAGTAAACACAAATGTTATAATGTGTTAATTAGTGAGCTTTAAAGGTGCTGATAGGTGGATTTTATTATCCAACTAACCGTCTCCCCCTGTTTGTAGTCTTTGTGCTAAGCTAAGCTAAGATGCTGCTGAACTCTTCTGTCAATTTTCACGTCTCAGAAATGATTAGCCATGTCTTTTTTTATTATCTGTTTATTTTCTGCCTTAAATCATCTGTTTTATTTTCCAGCTCTTTACATCAATGAATATCTGTATTAGCACCTCTGCATTTTGACATTTGAGTGGCAGACCTTAAGAAATATGTTGCCCAACTGCACTCTTAAAGTTTAGTGCACAATAAATTTGTAGTGTGTTCTCTTGTACATTCTCTCCATAGTTTCCAATGCAGTATTTCATGTTTATCCCTTTTCTCAGCACATAAAGTACGAAAGATGAGTTCACCTCCACCCACCCGCTATCAGCTGTCTTGTCACCAGTGTCATCTACCTTTTTTCATCTTCACATTTTTTCATCTCTCAGGGTTGACACTGAGGTTGGAGGCAGCAGATGAAGTTTAGGCTTTAGATAGTGTTTTCATAGTGGTAAATTGATAATTTCACACTAAAAATACATAAAATTTCCTTTTGACAAACAGAATTCATTTTACTTTATCAACACATTTTATAACATAACAACTTCCTCGCCTGAAAGCACGTTTAGAGTTACTCTCTTGTTACTCCCCCTGTGGTTTTGCACCTTCTCTGACTCAGTACGGACAGCAACAATTACATTTTCCTTCAGTCTTTTGCAGCTAATATATACATTGTAATTCCCCAGCAGTGTCAGCTCAAGTTGCAAGTTGAAAAGTTCAAATGTAAAACAGAGGCTAGAGCTGTGAGGGAGGATTGCCATAAAACACAGCAGGCCGTAGATTACACAGGGGAACACAATACACTCAGTGTGGAAAGGTATGATAGGGTGTGTGAGTGTGTTTGCTGAGCTGAAATACATCCCTATCAGTATCTGAAAAGTCTGTCTTTTGCTGTAAAGCCAGTTCAGGGAACTGTTTAACTCATGTTCAGTGTCTCTTTCCTCATAACCTCATATTTTACTGTCAGGTATGCAAGGTAGCTATTTATAACTGGTGGAGGTTAATGAAAAATACATGATCTCTTTCTTGTCTTCCTCAGGTCCGAACGCTATTTGTCAGTGGGCTACCACTGGATATTAAGCCGCGGGAGCTCTATCTCCTGTTCAGACCATTTAAGGTATGTTTGTATGTTTTAAATGGATGGGCTGCAGCTATTCTTAGCAGCTTTCTTTCCAACAGTCAATGGGACCTCCATTAATGGTGATGAAATAAACGGCAATGGAAACTCTCCCGCGAGGTTCAAGTGTCTGTGTTCCTAAAGCCGAGGTTCAATCACATCTTGATCCACGGGAAGCTTGTGTGTGTGTATGTGTGTGTGTGTGTGTGTCTCATGGAAAAATGGCTGGCTGCCTGCGATACAAAAACAAAGCTATTTGCTTCACCTCAGAAACTTCACTTTGTCACAGCACAAAGAGTCCCAGAGTTTAGTTCAGGTGAATGCATGTGAGCTACACCGTCAAAAATAATAGAATAATGCACTTCAGTGGCACGGCAGCTGCACAGTTAAAGTGAATAATGGTACAATTGCAATGCATCTAATCCCTCACTTAGATAATGTTCATGGTATGTACTCTGCGTAAATGGTTTACATCATGAGTGCTGAGAGCAGTAAATCTTGATTAATCAGGTAAGACATAACAATCCAGTCCATATGTTCTTCATAAGAGCTCCTTGACCCATGGAATAACCTAACTTCATAAGCTGTGACTCTGCAGTGCAAAAATAAAGAACTTTTTACTAAATGCAAGTGTTATTATGGAGTATTTTGGCAAAAAAAAAAAAAAAAAGAATATGTTTTGCAACATTGAGCCCACTAGAATCCCTTAAATGTCTTCTTCTATATATTTAATTATAGCTATTGACTTTGTTAACAGGCACTTTTCACAGTTCTAACATGTTTCTTCTTTGTTTCAGGGCTATGAAGGCTCTTTGATAAAACTCACTTCTAAACAGGTATGCCACAAGACACACTGTGCACTGTGTTTCTATACAAAGAATCTGATGAATGAGGCCATCAGTCAGTCTCTCATCATGCTGTTACTGTTTGCATTACGCAATCTCTAGCTCATCAACACCTTTAATTTTTTTTGCCTCTCCTTTGTCCTGTTTTTTTCCTTCTTGGTGTTATCGGCTTGTTGACTATGATGGATTAGCACTCTTTGTCAGGAAGTACCTGCAATAGGGAGAAAAAAAAGTTTATTTGGGGGAGGGAAGGGAAAAAGTGTTGCACCAACTTGCCTTTGGCAATCGGATAGTGCACTTGTAGTCGCAGACAGTCAACTCCAGTGGGACGTGCGGGGATGGGAAGGGAGACGGAAAAGAATTTTGAGGTGTCAAAGCGAGCGTTTTGACAAGAGCAGTACTGACGGTTGAGTTTTGCCTCCAGGGGCGCGGGACTGAAAATGAGCTCAGCTGGCAGGTGTCCACATCCAGAGTTAAGCAATTTAGCTTCATGTCAGTGTACTTATTACTGCATTACACTGTTTCCCATAAAGACATGACATGCTCATTAGAAGGGTTTAGGGCGATTAAGATTGAATGTGCTGAGTATAATACCTTTAAAACTAAGAACAAAGGGAAGCTTTTTTTCCAGTAGTGAAATTTCGTCAGGACAAGTAAAATCCTATTGAATGGTTTGGGATTTTCCCTTTTTTGTTTCAGTGTGGTTGCATGCTATCAAAAGCTTTCAATCCGCAACGAGAAACTTTATATATACATGTCAAACTCTAATAGATTGAGGTTCACTTTAGCTTTGTCAGTGAGAATTTAAAAAATAATAATAATCCTGGACCTTATTGTGTTGTGTCTAGGTACCACAGCTAACAAGTATTTCTATTGATTAATCTGCCAATTATCCTCTTGATTTGTTGAAACCCTAAACCCTAAAATATTCAATTTACAGTGTGTAAAAGAGAAAAATCTTCACATTTGAGAAGATAGAAACAGAGAGTTTTTGCATTTTTAGCTTTAAAAAATCACTTTAACTTTTCACCTTGCTGCAGTGATGTCCGAGTGTCCTCCAGCACCCTGTGACATCACTGCTGGTTCAACAGAGTACACCTTTAAATGGGGCTTGAAATTATCTTCCAGGGAGTCACAGTTCTATACTGGCCTCCACTTAACCTGCAGCATTCCAAATTTCACAATCTAGAAAATGTGGTTTGTGCAGGTTTTGCTCTTTTTGTTTTGCCTGTTTAATAAATAAGTGAGACACTCAGAAACTCTCTGTGCACTTTGGCCTCTCTTTGCACGTCACCTCGCCCCCGTAGTCCCACACAGTAACTGCTATCTTCTACGTGACAGACGTCAAGTGATGCTTATGTTCAGCAAGGTCTCGCAAAGTGCTGTACAACATTCTGTGGGCTCTGTTTTAGCGACTCTCCTCCCAACTAATGGCAATGACAATGGCCGCCGTAAATCAATCGATCTCCCTCTCCCTTCCAGTCAGAGAACACACAGCCATCTCCATATATAGCAAGAACCAGATCTCAGACCCTTTCTATTTATATTCCCCTTACGCTTCCTCCTCCTGACGTCTTCACTTAGTCCGTCTTTCTTTTTTTTGTGTGTGTATGTGTGTGTGTTTCTCTCCCCCCCCCCCCCTCCTCCTTCACTCTACTTGTTCAAAATTCCCATAACCCTAGACTGCTTTTCCAGATCACACGCAGCAGTGCGACCTCATGGGAGCAACATGTTTAGAGATTTCGTTCTCTCCTCATTCCCCACCCCCACCCCCCCAACTCCCCATCCACACACACACATACGCTGCGAAAATGTGTATTCTTTGTTCATATCTGCAGCAACGGTTAGAAATCTGACAAGCGAACCTGCATCCTTGTCTTCTTCTGCTTTTTCCCTCTTGCTCGCTCACCTTTTACTATTGCGGGCGCCGTCTCTAAAGTGATGCCACCAGAATTTAAAACAAGCACCGGCAAAGTAGATGTGAACGAGAATATGCTGCGTGGTTTTTCCACTGACAGGCCTTAAAAAACTATTTCAACCTCTCGCTCTCACTTTCTTTCATTTGTATTCTCACCTTTAACCTCCAAATTCTCATTCTCAAGACCCCCCACCCCAGCCCCCACCTCATGCCGCCTCAATTTTTCTTCTTTTTCTCTCTCTATCTCTTCTCCCCTTTTCAGCTTTTCCCCCTCTCTCTGCCTCTCTCACACTCGCTCATACGCACTTTCTCGCTCTCACATTGCCCGTATTTGGGCATAGGGGAGCTGAATGATGAACTCTCCTTGTACAAAGTAAGCGTCCAGCCTCTGTTTCTCTCCCCCTCTCTCTCCCTATGTCGCCATGGCGTTATAAACAGGGCAAGAGAGAGAGAGAGAGAGAGAAGCAGAGAGGGAGGGAGTGGGTATGATAAGAAATGAAAAAAATATATAAAAAAGGAACAACATGTCTATGTCACTCAGACAGAAATGCAGACTCAGTTTTCTGCCTTAAACCATGTTTCTTTCTTTTGTTCTGTCTTCTTGTCTCCCCAGCCAGTGGGGTTTGTCAGCTTTGACAGTCGATCAGAGGCGGAGGCTGCTAAGAATGCCTTGAACGTAAGTGTCATGCCCTCTCCGTGCTCCTCTCAAGCACCCAGCTCAGCGCTAGTATATATGGTGATGACTTGGAGTCGGATCTTTCTGCCTTCTGCGCACATGCATTTGATATCAGGGAAATCCAGACATTCCTGCCTTTACAGTCACATCCAAAAACGGCAGAAAAGATAGCGAAGACAAACATATCATAGCTGCTCTAAATACTGTGTGTCTGAACGTTCCTGTTTGAGTAAATAAAGCATTTTTCTTAAAGCTTTGCCACAGATCCTGCAAGGTCAGGAGGAAAATTCGCTCTTCTTCCACATATAAATAGAAGATATTGATCCAGGGTTTAATTTTAATCTCACTTATTTCAGAATGGAGCTCAGTAGAAAGCCTTGATGAGGCAGATTCAAATATAAAACAGAGCCCATCCTCACAGGGTTTTATTCAGCTCTCTTTAAACAAAGTATAGATAGACTGTAATGAACACCAGCTCTCAAACCAGCTTTATTTTCCCATTGTTTTTTTGTTTTTTTTAAAACGTGTCTAGATATACACCACCACCACACCTTTCCATCGCTTCTTAAGTTTTTGTTAATCTCTTTGTCACAGAAAAAGATCAGTTCTATCATCCTCCTAAAGTGGGACCGTGACAGCGCGAGCAGAAACTGTCATCTCTCAGATGTCGAGATATTGGTGTGCATCAAACACAGAGCAGAGAGTTGAAGAAAGGATAAAAATTATCATCTTATTATGAGCCAACAATAGTCAGACTGTTTCCATAGAATCGCTCAGTGGGGCTGAGAATTGAACAGCGCGCTTGTTTTTCAGGGAAAGCTACATCCCAGGGGTCATATGGAGATAAGCCAGAATTTGCAAACATCTATCTGCATATTGAAATATGGGAAAGACTGTAGGAAAGAGGGGATTTGTTCCCTGTTATGGTAGTTCTGTTATATCTCCTCTAAACTATGAGCTCATATAGCACACTTTATTCTCGCTATAACACCATTATAACAATTATAACCAGCACCAAAACAGTACATGCAGAGGTGCAGAGGAAGTGCTAAGAAGCTAAAAAAAACACCCCACACATTTCAAGGTAGAGATTCAGTACAGTTCAAACTGAGATGCAGCCAGGCCTCATTATATCCATGTACCTTATTATACCTCTGCAGCCTCGACTGGCAGAAGCTGCGAGTGCACTGAGCCAAGGCAATCCTAGTTAATTCCCTCCCCTTCATGAGAAGAGTCATCCCTCGCTTGTTTCAGGTCGGCTTTTGCTGGAGCCTGCAGGGACGAGCCGAGAACCCCGTCCTCACAGCTTCTCACTCTTTTTCGCTGCAGAGAACTTTACTCTTGACTGCGTTTCTCCTCTGTCGATCTGACCTTCGTGTTTTTTTTTTGTTTTTTTTTACATTTTCTTCTCTCTGCTGGTCTTTTGCAGACAATCAAATGAGGTTAATTAGAGGGTGTTTATAGTCGCTGGTGAAATTCTCCCTCGCCTTGTTGCTTCCAAGCTAACCAAACAAATAGCAGCTTTGTTTTTTGGATGAAGAAGACCTTTGTTTATGTCACATTCCTTATTTTTCCTCAGGCGAAAGTAATTGAGAAGAAAAATGATTTGGACCAGTGCACATGTGGAGTTATTTGATGTGGATCTGAGAGAAAAACAACCTTTACTTGGCTTGTCATGAGCAATGGTATGTCAGAGGGCTTTTAGCACTGGCATCTCAAGAATTCATCAGAATTTTTTGGCTCACTTTAAGCGGTGATGCCTCCTGTATGTCAAGGCGAACGGGGGGATTTGATGTCATGATATTAAATTACAGTTACTGGGTTCAGCAGGGAGCATAGCGAAGTCCTTGTGGCTTGCCTGCCTGTGGTATAAATGACATCATGCGCTAGCCAGGTTTGTGTCATCAGGTTGTGATTTTCAGTTGTGGTCGTCATCACATGCTCTGAACCAGAATAACACTGTAATCCACAGTGAGTCGTTCACAGCGAGCTTCAAAGTCTAAGCAACTGAAAATGCCCCCTCACTGCCAAGATATTGGCAGTAAATTCTGCAGTGAAATGGCGAAAGATGAAAAGTATACAAAGTGACAATTCCAGATGTCAGCCAGGTCCCACTGGGTATTTAAACAACACACAACAAGGCTGAGAATGCAAAAGTGGAAGATGTGCATGATAACTCAAGGCACAAGACAGCAAATCTGTCACTTGCTCTCTATTATCACTACTTCAGTGGTGAACAAGATCACTGACCCGTTTCAGGCGTGGTTGCCAAAGCAAAGTATTTCTGATCTAATGTGTAACATCATTAAGAGTCATTTTGTGGTGAACCTTTATCTCGTTAAACAAAGACACCTCCCATGGTGTTGACTTTTAGCAACCTCCCAGGAAAACAAGGGATGTCTAAGAACTCTGTAAACACTATTACTGTTTCCAGTAATTGAGTTACCGCAATACTCAGCTTAAAACAATTGAAACCTGCTAAATTCTGCATTGGAATACCCAGTGTTACAGAGTACCAACTAACATCCTCCACTGTTTACAAAGAAAGACTGAGGCTGAGGTGTGGTGAGGTCAAAGCAATTCAAGAGAACTTTACCAAACCATCGCTGTTTTGTCAATGGCGAAGCCTCGCGTAGAGCTACAAATTGGCAGGAGTTGTTTCTGAAGTTCATTTTCTGCAGAGACAGTGTTAGCTGACTCATAGTGGGAGCACTTCAAATGTTATTCTCAATAGAAGTGGAGGCTATCGCAGTAGTTAGAGCCATTTGCCATCTTAAACCAACTAAAAAATCACGATCTCAGATACAAAGTTTAAATGGGCAATAGCAATAAAAAGTGGCAATTAACCTAAACCTATTGTTTTGTAAAATTATCCATGTTTCTATATTTAGGTATTTTCATCTAAAACCATCACCATTATAAAGTGAGGATGACTTTGATTGTTGAATGATGACACAGGCCTTTACTTTAAACAGTTTGATCGCATCTCTGAACCAAACTATGTATTTACCATTTCAGCCTTTGCCAAAATACATACATTTTTAAAAAACATTTTAGCTTTTTGATAAATCAGTCCAACTATTCTGACTATTTTATTTTAAGAGCAGATACGAAACAATATTTTTGCTGACACATCTTTCCATTTGATCTCAGGGAGTTAGGTTTGATCCAGAAATCCCCCAGACCCTGCGGCTGGAGTTCGCCAAGGCCAACACCAAGATGGCCAAGAACAAGCTAGTTGGCACCCCCAACCCCCCTCCCTCCCAGCAGAGCCCCGGGCCACAGTTCATCAGCAGAGACCCATGTGAGTACTCCGTCTGTCCCCGAGCTCGTCTTTTTTGTTTGTCTGTGCTGCTGCTGCTGCTGCTTCCTTTGACCATTAGTTTCTCTTGTTTGAGGTGACTGGACAGCTGTTTCCTTTTAGGATTTTTTTTTGTCTTTAATAGAAGAATGTTCGTGCTTCAGCTACGTACATGAAAAATGGAGATTGACTTGGCTGCTAATCACTGAAAAGTAGATTTTTTCTTTTAATGGTGTTGTGTTTGCTCCTTCACGAAACACTGGCATTGTGTGTACTCATGTTAACAATATTTGTCATAGTAATCTGTCAGAAAAAAATGTTCTTATGTCCTGTTTGATTAATGATTCATAAACCGTGCATGTTCACTGTTACCCGTCGCTCTAATAATTTGGACTCAAAGCCTTTGAGTCCCAGGTGTGTATGGAATCTGCTAATGTAGCTCTTTATCCTTTTTTTCCATTTAGTTAAATATTTTTCCAGGGGGTTAAGGATTCCACAAGAATCAGCCATTGATAGTTGAACATAGGCCAGCTGTGGTTGTACATTCTTCCTGAATGACCAAACTGCTCTTATCTTGGATCTTTTTTTGCCAGAGAAAGGGTGTGTACTTGAGGCCCCAGTGGAAAATGGAAGGAAACGATTAATGAAACCATGACGTAATCACCAGGAGAGAAATTGCTGTCATTTCCTGATAAGAGATGTTTAAATCAGCCATTTTTGTGATCATGCTTTGATAAACAGTTACCAGGATACACAGGGAGCAGAGGGGAAAATACTCCTTAAATTCTACAGCGATCTGATTTTTCTCCAATGAGTTGCTGCTTTTTCTGCATTTTTAAGTGTTCACACACTCTGTACCACTCTGCACTGTCACTGTCTCCTCACTCATGCACTATGCTCTTTTTCACAGTCACTTTACACTCGACTCTGTGAGTAAATCATCATATCTGAGATGGTTTCCTCTCATTTTCTCCAGAAATAGGTCAGCTCAGTGATATTATGAGAGTATAATTAACCGCTCTCTTAACTGTGGTTGCTATGCCTGTGAAGCCATCCCTTCTCATATATTACATGTGCAGTGTACAATGATGAAGGTGCAGCTTCACCATTAAAATTCGTACAATTTTTTAAAACAATAGGTTCTTCATCTCAGACAGAAGCTTCTCCCTTCCGGCCAACAACTGCAAATTTTGCTGAAAAGACAACTGCTGCAGCTGTGGCTAACTAGCTAGCAGTACAGAGCTAAAAAAATACAAACTAGCTTACACAGTGGATGTGCTAATTGTGAATTGGGCTTTTTTAATGTAACCCTATAAACATATGTAGTCGTTGCTGTTTTCCGTGGCCTCTGTAATAACGTTCGGTTATGCTGAATAATCTCTATTACTGCTATTACTACATTCTCATGAACACTGCTTCAACATATGGCGAAATAGAGTGTGTCAGACTAGGTTACGCTTGCTACGCTATGATTGGATGTCACTTTTTGGAGGAGGGGTTTAGCTGTTGATTTAAAGAAATTATATGAGAGGAATCTACTTCAGATAGTTGATACTCACCTGTAGCGCACCTCTACGACCACCACCACTGCCACCACCTCCACCCTGTCTCTCTAGCCACCCACCCATCCACTGGCCACTCTCCTCACTCCACTCCTCCTCTTCTTCTTTCCACAGATGAGCTCACAGTGCCTGCTCTATATCCCAGCAGCCCAGACGTGTGGGCGTCATACCCGCTGTACCCGGCGGAGCTGTCGCCGGCCCTCCCACCCGCTTTCACCTACCCCTCCTCGCTCCACGCTCAGGTAACCTGCAAACCCACCCCTTCTTCCCTCACCACCACCACCACCTGCCACCCCCACCTCCTCCTGAGCCCACTGTGCCAACAGCTGCCACCGTCAGCCCTGAAATCACTTGTCTGTTCCATCCACAGATGCACCTGAAAGCACCCACCACCCAGTCACTGTCATTTGCAAATTTATAAAAGAACTGAGTGGCTGTGAGGCACAAACGCAGTCATAGTTAAATCAAATATCTAGTGGTTAAACTTGTATTGTTTTGAAGTGAAGGAGATAATCAGTTTTGGGGGATTTTTATATATATTTTTTTTAGTCAGGCAAACTCATGGAGGCCTTTTTAAATGTCTCTAGTAATGTTTAATGGTGATGTTCATGTGTGATGACTGTGCACCATGAAAGCAGGAAATGAATCAGCAATTTGATACAGTTTAATTTTTTTATTGATAGTGAAATTAGTGACTTTATAAATATTTAATTTCCAGGGTGTAGTCCATTTTTGCAGACATGTAATGCTGTTTTACCCTCCTCTTGAGAGGAGCTGCTACCTGATCCCATTAACTTCCAGGAATCGAACTAAACTAAACTAATCTCACCGTTCACTAAACCCTTGAACTGCATGTGGAGGCATCCATGAGTTTGGCTGACTTTTAAGACCTCTAAATGGGAAAAATAGATATATATTCCCTGAAAGAAATAACCATGCCATAAATTTCAAATGGTACGTGTAGATGCTGAATAGCTGATTTATGCTGATTATAAGCAATCACTTGTCTTAGGACTAGTTTTCTGACTTACTTCCTCAAACCGAAGTTTCTTTTTAATCTTACAGGCTTCGGTCTTGAAATCCTGAAAAGTACAAATATGTAATCAATATAATTTAAACTTTTCTAGGTTTTAAGAAGCTAGTTTGACAACAGCACCTAGTTGATAAAGACACTCATCATATTTGTATACTGTTAAGATTTCCAAGAGTAAGAAAGGTTTAAAATGAAAAATTCACATACCACAGCCTACAGTTTTCATGAATCAATAACAGCTCATATCATGTCACTTTATTTATCCCAATTACCCGTACACACACACACCACTGAAAGCTTCAGCCCCTTAAAAGGTTTGCATCATCATTTGATCATTGCATACTTAAATCCCTCTTTTTTCACCAACCATGATCCAGTTTATCGAGGTCTTCTAATCTGCACAGCTCCACTGTGAGTTCACATAAGAATTCTTTATTGATCTCTCGAAATTCTTCTCATGAAGCCTGTTTGGTACTGGCTGACCCTAATAAGATCCCAGTGTTAGATATTCTGTTTCTAAATTATTTTGGTTTACTGATTGATTTTCACACTTGCATTGATCTCTCAGCAGTATTTTAAGCTCAAAATGTATCTGAGTTATCTTATGTCTTCTATCTCTGCTAGAGAGCATACAGAGTATATTTCCATATATAATGCAGATTCTAAGGTTATTTCTGTATAAAGGCCTCTAGCAAAGACACTAAAGCTGAAACTCAGATGATGTCAGAATTTGAAATGAGCACGAGTTGAATCTGCCTAGCTGGCATTTTTCCATATGCAACGGATATGTGAGCACACACTGACACACACACGGAAAGAAAATCAGACCTTGTGATTTCAGTAGGGGGTTGTGGTTAATGTTAGCATCTCACAGCCTCTCTTGACCCAGAGCAGATGCTGATGTGAGACATAGAAATGTGTATACAAACAGGTCTCACAGCACACGCACAGGGCTAAATTATCAAATCTAATTTATGTTAACATGAGCTCAGCTCTCTGGCTCACTGGTTAATCAGCTGCTGTCATCTTTTCTAATGAGAGTATAGTATATGTCGGTAGATTGCTAATAAATGTTAGAGACTGCTGTTAGAGGCTGTTTGCAAAGTAACAGATCTCAGAAAAACAATAAATCTTTCTGTTGTGTGACATGTGAATTTCATATGAGTACAAATAGATGACTGTGCAGTGTGGAAATTTATAAGACATGTGATAGTAAGAGATGACCTTTCATACTAAAGCAGTGAAGATATGTAATATTGTAAACCAGGTGTGAATTGTCTGGCTGTAATTCTTGCAACAACTCAGTGTCAACTGTAAAGCTAATTGTGAAATTAAAAGTAGAAGTTAGAGGAATAGTTTGCCCTATTTTGCCCTATTCCCTTTCTTGCCAGTACCACTCTTGTATCTGTCCCTGAGCTAAGAAGCTACAGTTTGAGGTCAGTTAGCTTAGCTTAGCGTAAAGACTGGAAAAAGGAGAAAGCAGCTAGCATGAGTCCCGTCAACTCTGCAGTGACTCTGCTGCATCTGTAAAACCCAACATATTGATTTTACACTTCAATGAACAATTGAACAAATCGAACAAATGAGATATAATGTATTAATTATTTAGTTTTAGAGACACTGGTAGATGGATTTTGATACCATTGTACCAAGCTAGCTGCTTTCCTCTGTTTCTCTCCTCCTGTCCAGTCTTAACGCTAAGCTAATTTGCTGTTCGCTGTAGACTCTTACTTACCGTACAGATATGAGAGTGACACCATTCTTTTAAAACTCAACAACAAAGTGAAAAAGCATATTTCTTGAAATGTGAAACCATTTATTTGCAGTAAATGTCTTCATTCCTTAAGATTACAGCATTTGCAGAGAGATCCTAACTTCAAGTCCAGCAAAACTTGTCAATAACTTAGATATCGTGTTAAAGTTTGTATGCATATAAATTGTTTGTAGCATGCATGTGGATGTGCATGTGTGTTAATGTATGTGTGGATTATGTTTGCTTAGATTCGCTGGCTCCCACCTGCAGATGGAACTCCTCAGGGATGGAAGTCCAGGCAGTTCTGCTGAAGTATGTGTGAGTAACAACTCACACACAGACGCACACACACTCAGCCCCCTGCCCCGCCATGACAAAGAAGTGTACATTGCGCTGTGCCGTGAAAATGCTTCAGTAAATGTTATGACACTTTGTTTAAACAGGCACAGAGATATTGCTAAACATATGTCCAGGAATATCACAGGGTGTTACTCCTTGCACATGGCGTCAAGTGAGCATCCTCTCTTCGCCCTCAAACCTCACATGGAAAACCTCCATCAAGATAACTGCCAAGCTAACCAGCTAATTAGTCACGTTCCTGCTAGTGAGTGCATATTACTCACTAACACAAAACAAATTAGCCTGTTAGAAGTAAATGTGGGAGTGTTAAACCCAGTGGGTCAATGAAACTGCAGCCACTCCTCGCCCATCATCATGAGAGATGAAAGGTGCGATTTAAAGGGGAACTCCATTATTTTCCCCCGCTCAGGTCACAGGGTACAGAGGCTCGACTTCTCCCATTGAAGTGATGCTTGATCTCAGGCATCAAAGGCAGCGAGTCAAACAGAATGTACAACGAGCTCCGATGCCGATGTTTTAATAAAACAGACAGGGAATGGAGCTCAGCAAATATGACTAAAATGTTAATATCAGCTGCTTTGATAGGTAATGGTATTATAACCAGTGGTGAAAGTCAATCAGTACATTTACTCAAGTACTGAGACTCTAAAATGCTAAGTAGAGCTGAGGGGAGCTGCTGTGTCTTGTGGTAATTCTGCGGGTTCGTCAGTGCAAGCACTTTCAACCCCACTCAACCCCTTTCACATTATACATATAGTACAGTAGCTGACATAAAAAGCTACTTTTAAGTTAAGGATCTCAGTTCTCTAAGTGCTTGTTCCACCACCAATTGTAATTGATTATAATTTTCCATAATGTAATTGCACTGAAATTACATTAAGGGAAGTAAATCAAGATTTACAAGGTTTTTTGTGCAGGATCAGATGAAGCCATTGGTTCCACAGATCTGCGTACTAGAAGGACGCCTGGTATTTATTGTTCTTGTATGTGAGGGAAAGTTTATTATTGTGCAAACATTGCCATAATAAACAGCGAATATTGTCCTATAACAGTCTCGGCACCATACAGCAGATATTGGGGCATGTTTGTCATTTTGTCAAACCCTGGCAGGATGAAATACATTTTTTAATTTAAAAACAGTTTTTGGCATTTCCGCATTATGACAAAGTACACAGTGGAGTATTATAAAGAAGATGGGACAGAAGGAGACGGGAGGATGTGATGCTCCAAAAGGTCGTAAATGTGGAATATGCACCATGAACTGCTGAGGTACCTGGGTACTGCCGGAAGGGCCATTTTTATGAATCTTTATTAAAAAATGATTAGCATGGGGCTTTATTTCAAATAAATTACAGATGAATTACTTTTAGTGAAGCTGCAGACAGCACACAGAGCAGTTGGTTTCTAATAAGTGCTTTGATAAGTACATGAGTCCACCGTAACCACTGCGCAGCACATGTGTTTCGCTCTCTGGTTCAGACAAACTGAACGCTGGTTTTTCTGCTTGCAGAAAAACAAAAGCCACAAAGCACAACAAATCCCCTGCTAGTCTGTGAATCTGTGTTGACTGACTGTGTGCATGTGTGTGTGTTTGTGTGTGTGTCTGCACTCGGCGCCAGTCACACTGTCACCAGCACCCTCCCTTCAACGTCTCGGGACAGGAAGAAACATGTTCTCCCGACCCCTTAGGGAGTCAGTGGGGAGTGGGTGTGTGGTGGTAGCATGGAGGCTAACATTCATCAGGCTGTTGATTGGTGCTAGTCTGCTACTGTCTTCTTCTAACCCTGCATCATAGCTTACTTGGCTATTTCCAGACACTTAAACATAACTGCATGAGAAAAAAACTGTTGGAGTAATTTGCTGTTTTGGGGATTTCATCTCTGTTGGGGAGGGGGGGCAGGGGGAGCAAAGGAGGAAGGGAGTGGAGAAGGGAGGGGCTTGGAGGAAATAATTACTCCTCTATCAAACCAGGAGGAAGTCATTTATTCGGTCAGGGTGCCCCAGTGGATATTAGCCCCTCAATGAAAGAACAACATCCCCACATCCGGCTCGCAGTGGAGGGTGAAGTGAAGTTGAGACATCCAGTCAGAATACTGTGATAATTACAGGCAACTGCAGCAGATACAGACATATACAGCACACAACACACACTCAGGATTATGTAGTGTGCAGCCAAGTACACGACCAAACATAAGGCCTCTCTTAGGCAAGCGCCCAACAGCATACACACAGACAAAAAGGTTCAGTTCATTCAAATTACAAAAAGATTTTTTTTTCACTTCTGCTTTTTTTCTTTTGTTTCATGCTAATAGTTTTCACTGGGATTTCTGCTGCCGCCTCAGTGCAATGGAGGTGAAAGGAATTTTGTTAATGGTGCTCACAGCATTGAAAAATTACACTTAAATAAGTCAGCGGTTTCATGTCTTTCCAGAAGCTGTCACCCCGTTACTCTGGAAAACCACAGACCTCACTGTGAACACTTTTCTTCAGCAGAATTTTTCATGAAGAAATAGTCTCTTAAAACAGTTTCTGGAAAAAAGTGTTGCTGTTTTAAATGTCACAAAAAATGTCCTTGAACTCCATTGTGTTGGGAGGGAGACAGAAAGCTGAATCTGTCTCTGTCACTATCGCTATATTTTTGAATATTTATTAACTAGCAATAAAAGTCACATGGAATATACTTAAAGGCAGAGTATATACAAGACACATACATATTTAATAAGACGTTTACAATTAACAAGTAATGGTTTTCTTTTTTAACCAAATTGGCCAAGTCTGAATGTCTGAATGTCCCTTTTGCCTCTTAAATGTAACTTCTGTCTTTAAGATAACATTCAATGTGAGAGTAGTCACCATGTTTTGCTTTTGTTTTTTTGTTTTTTGCTGCTTTCTGACTTTTAAAACACACTTTTTGTTGTATCCTTGGAAAATGGAGCAGTACCATCATTTGCATGAACAGCTGTTTACTTACCAGTCTAAAAGAAACTTTGCAAGTTCAGCGTCAAACAAATGCTGACTCTTGCTTTGCTTCTACCTCGCTTCGGCTGAAGTTAACAGGCTAACCACCTAGCCCCAGCCAGTCCTATCTCATAATACCAGTTTGCAATAGTGTCCCACTGTAGCATCCAGTCCTACACGTCCTACGTCTGACAAGAGAGGATGGAGAGGTAGCACTGCCCAGAGGACATATTCTAACCTCTTGTAAACACAACGATGGCTGAAGCTCTTGGTACATAAACAACTATGAATGCTAACATTGGCTGTGTAGCAGTGCATAGCATAGCATTTGGAGCATAGTTGATAGTGAGGAAATGCTATACACTACATCTGGCATAAAATATAAAGAGAAAATTTGGGGCTTTTATTTTCTTGATAATTTGGGTGGACTGTCCCTTTAAGAAAGAAGGACATGTAAATTACTTTGCACAAGAGCATGACCTAAAAGACTGTGCTTAATCACACAATGAAGCATATCTCCTCAGAAATCATGCTGACGTAGTAAAATCTGATGGCATTCATGATTTGTTGTATCTCGTCTTGTAATCATAATTTAAAAGACATGCTGGTCATTCCCTACAGAAAACCATCAGTGTTGAGTTAACTTTGCTTCTTTTGTTTGTCCCTGACATTGTGCGGCTTCGCAAACAAACATTTCATTTATGTATGTATGTACTGACCTTGTGTTATTTGCCTCTTCTTGTCTCTTAAATTGATACAGCCAAGTTAAAAACATGTCTTGATGTGAGCTGCGACAAGGGTGTTACTTATTTGTACAGTGCAACCCATGAAGCAAAGCGCTTGTGAAACACTTTGAAACAATTTTAGCAGCAAGACTACAAGAATAAACTTGAACTGAGATTACACAGAAAGGCTGTCTGTGTTGCACCACTATTGTACAATCTTGTCTGCCAATGATGGGTCACATGCGTTGACAGAAAGTCAGTGTTTGTGAATTGCTGCTCATGCTAAAGGCGGCCGATGACAGTAAACCCTCACAATAGGAATTCAAAGAAGCAAACAGCTCCACAGTCCTGAGAGGCTTGTGGTCGGTCAGTGGTTGTCTTGGCATCTGAGGGACGGGGACCACTCACGGTCAGAGTATGTGGTTTGCCTTAGGAAGTGTAACCGTGGGAGACTTGAATGTGTGTGTGTGTGTGTGTGTCAACAGCTGACAGTGAGGTAGTGTTCAGGAGTCTTTAGTCATGCCTGGTAATGAGTTGTCCTAATCACCTGGCATCCTGCCTGTCAAAGGAAGTACCATTTTGAAAGCTTCATTTACAGCAGTGCCACTACTGACCAGGGTGGACTTTTTCAAACATACTGTATTGTAAGGTTTTGTTATTGTAATACCACCGGGGGCTTAAGCTATTCATTCATCTGAATGTTTGTGAAACTGAATTATATTTGACATTCATGCTCTGGCACAGAGCTGGGTCCAAAGAAAACCTAATAGTGGACATTGATGCCTAGTGAACTGGAGGGAAAGGTAATCCGGATTTTCCATCTGACAAGACATGGTGGAGGAGTGTAGTGTGCGTGTCCCTATCATGCATGCTTGTGTGTGAGCCTGAGAGTCCAATATGTGTTTGTGTGTGTGTGTATGTAGTCTGGCTGCCTGCCCCGAGGACCTTTTTGGCCAATAGCCCAACAAAATCAATGGTTCCTGTACAATGTTGGACTAACTCCCACTGGAGAGCTGAGGGCCAGCTGGGGCCCCTTCTAATAAGGAAGTGGGACTTTATTCCCTCTTTTACTGATACATACTTTTTGCCTTACACTCAGAGGCATACGGTATTGCTACACTGTGGCCTAGTCCATGCATGGTCTGGGAGCTAGATACATGTCAGCAGCTGCATTCATCACCACCCAGCACCAGCAGCTATTGCTGGTATGTGAGAAAACACAGCCAGGGCCTAAAGGCTTTTCTCCAGATTAAAGGGCTTCAGATGAGGGCTCTTTCATGGCCATGTTGCTGGGTAGAGAACTGTTTTTTAGGCGGGCTACAGTTTTACATTAGTAGATGATTTCTTCCTGCAGTTCTTGTTTTGCATTCTGTCGTTATGACTCTAAACACTCAAGCTGTGTAATCCCATCACCATGAACATCAAGTCTTTTTTTGTCAACTTTACTTTATCATTTGCATGAGTAATGCGGGTTAAGTGCAGATTGATTTGATTTGTGTAGCTACCTGCACTACATTACCTTGCATCAGTAATGTAATTTTGACCACGTCAGCTGATGCCTATGGATTTTAAATGTGATGTCAATATTTCAGAGTCAAAAAATTACAATATTAATAAAAGTCTTTTTTAAATAATAAAAAGAATGCATTCAAATGTTAATATATGTTAATATGTTACATTTAAACTATAAATTGCAGTAAACTGCTTGGACTTCTGTTTAGGCTACAACTAACAGCTAGTTTCATTATTGATTAGTCTAGTTTCTCACTTGATTGTCTAGTTTTCACGATCTGGAATTACAAAATTTGGTCTTATTAATGGTTTAGAACTGATCTGTAAGACATTAGTAAATGACTAGATTAACCATAAGGCCACTAGTTATAAGTTACAAAGGATTTATAAAAGAACTGTGGCCAGAATGGAATATAGTGGGACTTTTACCCAGTTCAAGTGTAAACTTGTCAGAGATCTCTAGTGGACTAACTACTTTATGGTGACCTTTCTGCATTTTTGTTTTATTTACTTATCAGATGACTTATAATTGCTGCAAAATATCTGGTATTTCTGGTGATAAACTAAAATCAGCCATTTATAATAATAATACTACAGATAATCTTAGTTTGGGCTCTTATTTTGACAAAGGAATGCAGATTTGGTGTTCCACAACCAATGGATTACACAGCTCAAGTCTACTAATCAAACGAAATGAATGAAAAAAACTATGTGCCCATGGAAAGTACATTCAAATTTCAAAGAAAAGGTAATAAGTGATTTGTAGTAAATCAGTTAACAATAGATAGTGAAAAGAGCTGGGCAGTGCACTGTCAAATGTTCTTCTTTCTCTTCTTCATTTGCCTTGCAGATCAATGATCACTGATAACACAGGCAGGAACATTTTGGAACATGGAGCCTAGCTGAGTAGAAACAAAAACAGTGCGCGTTCATGAGAAACCAAGTCCTCCCACATTCTCGACACTAGCATTTTACCTATCTCACATCATCGCCAGGGCCGAGGTTATTGGATGTAACACATTAAGCCCGCAAATCACTAAACCTCTCCTAATCCGCTGAGACATGTTCAATGATCAACCCAATCTTTAACCCAATTGTCTCAGCCAGAACAAATAAGCGTGGTCTGGAGTATGTCGCATCCAGCTTAATAGCGGCTGTACAAGCCTGTCGATTCCCTCATCCTTGAGTTAAGAACGCGCAACAGGGCGTTAGCTAATGGCCGTTGCCTTCCGCGAAAAAACAAAAACAAAAATAACACACTTCTCTCTGGGCGGGTTTAACTTCAATCTCCCCCTTCTCTGCCTGCAACGATCTGTCTGTCTCTTTCTTTCCTTTAAGGTCATGTTTGGTTTACTAATTGTTTATTGTTCCAAAGAGGTTTCTCTCCCTCTCCTGAACCGAGTTACCACGGTCCCCAAAGAGATGTCTATTTTGGTGATACATGGGGGTGGTGAAGGTCGAGGAAAGGATTGACCTTTCTCTTGACCTGCTGGTGGTGGGAGTGTGTGTGTGTGTGTGTGAGTGGGATCATGGAGATGGTTGTTAGGCTGAGGATTTGTTATAAGTACTTAAGACTCTGACATCCTGTTTGTCACAGCTGGACTTTTGAGGTTTTGAGAATTAAACAAAAATTGCCTTCAAAACAACACTCCTCTAATTTTACACATCATAATCAACTACGAAGAACTATACATCCTGAGGAACCAGTTGTATAATGTCTCTGGAGCAGCTTTGTTGAGTCTAGGGAATTACTTTAGAGACATCACTTAAGTAATCTCAGGCGTGGGCTTAAGTCTGCTGTATGAACTGGCCAGTTATGTGTGAGGTTGGAAGGTGCAGGCGCTTATGAGAGAGCATCGCAGAGGATGCTATCAGGTTGCATTTTGGGAGTGTGGGATCCAGCATTTTTGGGCTTGATATATAGTAGAGTCATGAAGTCAAGGATATCTGCATTGATTTTGGTTACCGGCTAACATCACGTTCATCACGGATGAATCTCCATCATGAATATACAGTGGCTGGATAAAACAGACAACCACTTACTATGGCCTCAGATTTACCATAAGCTTGTCTTCTGGCTTGAGTCAGGATGCTGTTGCAGCTGGGACTTGACTCTTGTCTCCTTTCATCCTCAGGTTCCTGATGTGTGATGGTGGCCGTGGCCGGCTGTGACAGGCGTTGCTGAGGTGCCTCGGTGTCCAATTGTTAAAAACCAGGAGGACTGGCCACAGCTCCAGCTCTCGGGCAAGCGTACCGTCGGTGAGTTTTGGCTTAGCGGGTCCCAATGTTTGAACCCAGCTAGGTGAGGACAAGTGTAAATCTCACCTCCCAAAACGCAAAAAGCAGCGTGCCTCCCTCCTGGCTCAGAGTCTGATTTTGAAAGTGTAGATTTGCAGGAAAAGCTGTAGAAAGCCCCATTTATTTATTTATTTATTTTGCAGTGTCTCTGCCAACGACATCTGCTAGACAACATAACCACCCAAGCCATATTGACAGCGTCCAGCTTTTCATCTGTGTCGTTTCAGCTTTCCCCTCAACAGAAGATGTTTGAAAACAAACCCAGATGGCAGTAGATATTTGTGGGATAAAAGTGTGTGTGGTCTTGGCATCACAGAGGCAAGTAGAAATTGAGGAAAACAAAGAAGCGTTTGTGCGTGTGTTGTGTTATTTAGGTATTATCTCACGCTTCATTACCTACCTTTGTGTGTGTGTGTGTGTGTGTGTGTGTGCCTGTGGGGTTTTTTATGGTTGTGTGAACGTGTTTGTGCGTTGCAACAGTTCCACATGATCCCCAGTGTTTTCATTAGTGTACTAGGTTCGTGCGCGGTGACCATGACAACCTTACCCCTTTTCTTTGTATCCCTCTTTCTCTCTCTCAGGCAGCAGCAGCCTCATGGGCCTCAGGACATACTAGACCCCAGCCTCCATCACACATCGAGCCCCCCCCCCAAAACCCCCCCAACTCCCTTTTTTATACTGTTACATACTCAAGATTTATCGGCAGTGCTTTGGCTACACACCTCCTCTGACACCTCCATGAAAAGGTACCGGGCATGCATGACAAAGGTGCGCGGCACGCACGCACACACACACACACACACACACACACACACACACACACACACCTTCCTTTACCAGTCGACTGCATTGCCTGTCTAACGTTAGCAGGTCTCTTGCTTTGCATTCTGTATATGCAAGTGTAAAGACAGCCCACCCAGAGGAGTGCAAACACATTTTATGCAGCCACTTTGCAAGGCCAGATGTACGGAGGCTAAATGTAGCTAAAGCACTGCTGGATAATGTTATTATATTACTATAATTATTACTATTCTGTATATCATTCATATTAATGTTATTATGATTATTAAATACATGTTGAAGCATGACTTTGCAAAAAAAAAGAAAAAAAACAATGCTGTACACATTTTTAGATATTTTAAAAAGAAATACAAAAGAGTATTTTTGTAATCAAGACTGTTTGAAATGGTTCTGTTTGATTTGGTTTATATTTGTATATAAAGTGTGTGAGGAGCTTTTATTTTTTGCCCCTCCTGTTTTGTGCCATTATAAAATGGTTAAACCACCCTGCTATACCAAAGCAGTCCTGTCGGTTTGCTCTTGTCTTTTCTACATACTGTGTGGTTGGTTTGCTCATGTGTGTCTTTGTGTACAAGCGTCTTTACCCGATGAAGCAGGCATGATAGTCCTTTTTGTCCTGATGTGCTGTGGTTTTAGCCCGAGTAGTCAGCGTCAACACGAGTGACAAAAAACCTCTGATCCGAGCTCGTAATTTTGCAGTTTGAGGTAATCAGACGTGTTAAAGAGGCATTGACAGGAATAAGCCATCAGTGGTGAAGGTAGAGTGACCCCCAGGGACTGCAATACATATGAGCTGAGCCTACTGCTATGGTGAATTTGCCCCTTCATTGTGTAGCAGGACAGCAGCACAGTATAGAGAAACAAAGACCAAAGGCATTTTTTACACTGAGCTATCTGGGCTGGTGGAGTTATTCCATTTTGACTGCTTTATGATCCTCCAATCTGATTTCTTATAGTATGACATTATTTTTGCTGCATGTCTCTTTTGGTGTCACTCAAGAGCCCTCTGCATCTGAAAAGATATTCACTTTTAAGCTTAATTTGTCTCTTTTGTCTATTTTAGGGGCCAAGTAGCAGTTCAACCTGCTTTTGTAAATTTTGAATTTACATAGTAATGATTAGATGGGGAAAGAAGAAAAAAAAACAAATCTTTTGTAATCTTGTGTATTCTGGGCACTGCAATAACGTCTTTGCTGTATGACATATCATGGGCGATAATATTTCTGTGACATTTTGGCGCCAAAATTCTCACTCATGTCACATTGTACAAAAACAAACCATGATTCTTGTACTTTTCTGATAAGGCTAAGTCACATTTCACGGTGATGTGATGACAATCAAAAACAGAAACAAACAACAATCTTCCCCTGTGATGTTAAGCCAGTGTGTACAATCATATTGGACTGGTTGAATCCTTATTATAGTCAGTGTTTGCCAATGAATAATAATAATATGCATCATATCGACTGATTTTCTGAAGCAGTTTTTGCTTTACAGACATTTTTTTAAGCCAAGTGTGGCACCACATTATTAGAACAAGTATTTATAAAATTGTGTGTGTGTAAGTGTGTGTGTTTTTATGGGTATTATGTTTAAAGTTCATAGAAGATGCCCATCATATAATTCATTATAGAAATATTATTGTAAGTTTAATTGTATATTCATTTGGTAATTTTTCTAGAGCTTCTTTGTGTTTTGTATCTATTTAGTTAGGAACATACTGTATGTGATATATAGATACTGTTTTATCTACATAGTCACTGAAATCCAGAGAAAAACATGCTCTTTGAACGAATGGATCTTTTTGTGTTTTGTCAGCGGTGTGCGGTACAGAAGTTCCTGGAAATGAATATGATGATCCCTCCTTTTGTCAATGAAAAAAATACTCCTTTTCTTGTTTCAATTATACGTGTGTATGTGTTCTGTGCATGTTCACGGCATGTGTGTGCTCTTTTCTTTTTCTTAATGCATACAGTACTGTTGATATTTATGTACTTTAGCCGCTGTAAGGAGAAACTGTATTTCAGTGAATTGCAGAGGTCTGGTTGTTGAACCAAAAAAAAAAGGTGATCAAAATGAGGATTTTTATGAAAATGTTAAATAGAAGACATTTCAGGCCATCTGCCATTAAAGATTAGCGTCATCCTTGTTGTCATTAATATGTTTTCTTCGTTCTGAATGTAGTTTGTGGTTGAACTGAAATCAAACAAGTTATATATTCTTCCACTTCAACACACATCTGAAGTATGGAGCATCAAGCTGACAAAAAGACGGTAAAGATTGTCAGATGGTCAAAGCATAAATGATTACATCAACAAATAATGCTGCTAATTAAAAGGAAACTCAAGCAGGGGACAGTGAAACAAAATACAGAGCTTTAAACTTTACCTTTAACCTCAATTAGTTAGTAAAAAGTGAGAGGCATCGGTGGAGCAACTCAGATGCCTGTGTATTTTACCCTAACTCCAACCTGCCCCCTGTCTGCAGTAGGCTTGCCATATATTCACCTAGCCTAACCAATCGCAGTGCCTGAACCTGACCAACTCAACCAACAAGGCAGCGAGTGCTACCCAGTTAGAGGCAGGGTGAGAAGTGTGTCTTTGCCCACTTTGGGTGTGAAATAAGGTATCCTGTGTAGCTAATAGCTTAACTACCTTAGTGGCTAAACACACACCAAGTGCTAGTCTTTCAGCTAGTTACTTACACAGTAGCCATCTAACTTTTAAAAAAAAACTTTTTACAGATAATAATTATCCATAAAGGTTAGCTCTTGTAGCTAAAGCCAGCTAAGCATTTTAGCAAGCAAGCCAACATCAACAATGTTAGCTAGCTAATGCTTCTAATGGATTTTTAGTTTTGAAAAGAGGACAATCACACTTATTTCACTGGCGTCCTTCATCAGGAGAAAACATGTAACATTACTTGAATATGATGAAGGCAAGTATAGTTTTTGTTTAAGCTAGTCACACTCCATAGTAGCAAACACTCACACACATATACACTATGGGCTGCTGATTCAGGCCCCTTTTGGGAGTAAATTGCTCCCACACAACTCACCAAAAATATAGGAAAGCAAAGTAAAAGTTAAAATAAACCCAGCAAAAAAAAATTCGGTTTATTTTATCAGCAGGTTTTTTCTTCTACTAACTGATGAACAGCCTATCATTTGTCAGGTTTGAGCCTCATATTAGAAGTTAAGACTAGGTTTTGCGACATTTTGACTGCACCACCCACAGACATCCACTTGCGTGAGCTCAATTTCTTCTTCCTCTCTGCTTGTCGCCGGATAACACCTCCCTACAATCCCAGGAGGCCATCAAAACATGATGTGGGTTCCTATAAAGTGGTTTGTGTACCGGGGGAGCTGGAGACCTCTCCCTGCCCTCTACAAGAATAGCCCACCTAACCCAGGGGCTGGCTACTCCTGAGACAGAGGCCACAGCCAATTTAGTTTCTCTCTATGCTGTCTCCACTCTCTTCTGTCTGCTCAGTCACACCAGGTGGCACACACCAGCTTCTCATGACACACTCGTCCATGCCTGGGGGGTATTCTGGTGTCAGAGCAGAAGTAAAAATGAGGATAAAATGCTTGTGTGTATGTGCGGACAGGGGACACTCTGGGTGGATACATGCACTCGCCTAACCAAATAACACTTTGTAATGGTGTTGCTCCATGACAAGTCCATTAAAAAGAGGTGTTTCTGTCCCTTCTCACTCATCCTCTTCCACATGTCCTCCACAGAGTGTCTTTATTTTCAACAGTCAAGACTACGGATTAGAATTCGTCTATACATCTCATCTTTGGATTTGTATCCTCAAACATTCATTTCCCAACCAACAGTGGTGATCACTGCTCATTGTAACAGAGCAGCCATGATATGTCATCATACAAGACTGTTTAAACAGTGCCTGAATAGATCCACAATGTCCAGTCATTTAACCCTAGTTTCCCAAACCTTTTGACTCTCAGTTTAGTGGATTATTTTGCCTTTTGCTAATTACCACTACCCAGAAAATACAATGATAATGAGGAGATGGAGTTAGTTTGCAGGTCATAAACCAAAGCATGATGTTAAGTACAATTTGACCTGATAATTGGCAATCAAGTGAGTTATTAAAATTCATCCTGCAGAGAACATGAATATGTGTGCAACATTTGTTTTGAGACCTAAGAAAATATCAAATTCAAATTTTGCATTTCTTCTCGCTAATAAATGTTTTAGATCACAATCGTAGGAGTTTTTATCCCTGGGGAACAACTCAACAGTTGTTGAGATATTTCATGATGTTAGATATAGATGACTATGCAGTGGCATGGGTCTAAGTAATCCCAGCCCTCTAGGCATTAGAAAATGCTCAGGTACCATTCAGCACTGACTAACTGGTGACTCATCATTCCAGTGGCCTGCACAGTGTCTGAAGTCTGCACAGTCATTGTCTAAACAGTGATTGGCCAAGAGGTTGTTTCTTGGAAACATTACCCAGCAAAAAGCCTAACCTCCCCACTGTGCCCGCTGGTGTCTTTTGTGATAGTTACTCTCTCAGATAAGAGGACTACTTCAGAGTGAGTCAGTGAATTTGATTTCACAGCGGGGAGGGGTGCGGGTGGGGGTGGGGGTGGGGAGTGGGTGTTTTCCTCCTGATCTGTCCTTTCTGAGCCCCCATCGTCCCTGCTCTCAGCCTTTTCTCTGTCCACCTCTCAATATTTTTCCTCCCCCCTCCTCGCTCATCAGCAGCTTCCACCTCCCTTGGGTGGGCCTCTGCACCCTCAGTCTCACAGCAATCAAAACACAGAGGGCTAATGTTCCCACTACTTTCCTGTTTCTCACTGAGTTCATGCTTGTACAATCTACTCCTTGATTCCAGATAAGCACAGAGAGATGTTATTTTAAGAATTTGACTCGAGATCCAATAAATGTGTAGGTGTGTGTGTATATCTGAAATAATGGGGAGTGTGTCATATGATAACTTGGAGGAGGATGACATCATAGAATGACCCAGGGCCTATCGCTCAGAAAATAAAGAACTCCACAGCGCTACTCAGTGGTCTGGAATAGACATTACAGCATCCATCTATGGTACGTGACACATCTCCCATAATCAGTGCTGGATGAAATATACAGACCTTTTACTGTGGTGAAAATAGCAATACCACGGCAAAAAAAGTAAAGGTCCTATATTCAAAACATTTTTTATGCTGTATTAAACTGTTTGTTTATAGCGTAGGAATTATTAGCCTATTTGATAAACTTGATCTGATTTAAGAGTAAAAATTATATATACAGTATAATTATATAGTAATATTATTATATACAATAAGGAATCATATTTTATAAGCTCATCATATCCTTTGTGCACCTTTGTCAGTCAATGTTAAGATGTGGAGTGTTTGTTATGTTCAAAATTAACATAACTTTATTATAATATAATGAATATACACAATAAATACTTTTTTCAGGACACTAATGTGGAGAACCCAGGTAAAAGATGTGGATGGTGTAAAAATGTGATTAATGTATTTTCTACGAAAACACACCTGGTGCTAACTGCAACACTGGACACAACTACAATCTTTTTAAAAGTATTGCTAATTTGAAAATGGAAAGGGTGAAAATCACTTTGACTGCAGATACAATCAGAGAGAAAGGAGGCCCACCAACCCATTTTATCTTGCGCGAAAATCGGCAGGCGCTCAGTCCTCGAGCCTCACAGTATCTGAGGGGTCTCAGAGGACTTCGCTCCCCACGGTGGATTTAGGGGCAAACTGGTGTTCAAAGCAGCCCTGCCTCTGCCAGATTAGCCTTGTGTGCACCGAGCTTATACCTCCATGAAAGAGGTGCCACTCAGGGCTCAGTGGGGGGTTGTGATCCATTGATGGTAGACGTCATCTCAGGCTGTCCAGATTTGTATGAGTCTTTGTAGGGGTGATAAAACTTTTTCTGTTTACTGTCAGGCACTGATTCAATATTGTCATTTATCATGTCATATTGTGCTGGAATCATTGTGATTATATGATTATATCACTTCACAAAATTCCAATGTCCAGATTAATGATTCCATGAAAACTATACTTACAACTAACAAAATTAGTTACTGAAGGATTTGTTTAACATGTTTTATTTGTCTGGTGTGATGCATCACACTGAAACACCACTGCAGGTAAACCAGTTCTCTGCTTTGTGATTTATACTTATTCCTGTACATATTGTGACATAAATGTCCACCCTATTATATGGAATCATATATGTATGTATATATTTCTGCCAGGAAAAGAAATTATTAATTATTATTATTATTATTATTATTCACATTGAGTCAACGTTTTATTTTTACTTTACTTTTGTCTGATTAAGTAAAAATTTCTGACTGTGAACATTCTTTTTTTTTTTTAACTAACTTGTTATTTTCTTTTCTTGGCAGCAATAGGCTTCCATACTATTTCCCAAACTTAATAAAAAACATAAAAAATATTTGAACACATCCCTGGTGAAATCCACATATCAAACTGCATAAGCAGTTACACCAGTTATTACTTTAAACGCTGATATAAATATAAATATCAATAATCTCTCAATTACACACAAATAGTTTTAAAACATTGTGAATAATATTTTCAGGGGTCAAAGGATTACAGCTTTCATATTGTAGTTAAGTATGTGGTGCAACTATATGAAAGTAAGCACAGGCTGCCCTCTTGTGGTCAAAGAGACTCAGTGCATTGTACTTTTCAGAACTGAAAAGCAAAGAGGGAAACTTCATGAGCGTTTTCATCACTGAATGCATGTCATTATCTACAGCATTGCTACTGCCCCATCATGTGAGAAATCCTCATTTACTCAGTGTGTTTTTCTGTGTAGCTGTTCAGACCCACTGCTGAGGATATCGCCCAAAGGCCAGCACATGACAGCACAAGGCCCTGTTGTCATCATGTGATCACACTAGAAGTTTGTTATGTGAGACTCTGAAATGCTGCGATAATGTGACTTTTCCTCCATCTCTTTATCAAGACAGCTTATGATGCTCATAAAATGTAATCAAAGAGACATGATCTTGATCGTGATGACTTGATAACAGTTGATGAACAGGCCTGGAGGCAACATGACTTGCAACTTTGAAAACTTTTGTCCCATCAGTTTTCATTTATCAAACTTCACTCACATTTAATACAATGCAGGAATTCTCCTGTTACCCCAGTGTGTGAAAATGACACCAATATCAGACTCGCATGACACATGAAAATTGCTTTATTGTTACAGACTAAACAATATAATATATAAGAACCATTAGTGCAAATTGACTTGTTTCCCAACTGGTTAAAGACACAAAAGAACATATTATATATTTCATGTTGTGTGGGATTGTTATTGTGCTGCTTTAGGCTGCTTCTCACCACAATGGTAAAGACTAGTGTGGGACTAAATGCTGTTTAAGTTAAGTCAAGTTAAAGTAAGCTGTAGTCCATCTCTACTGTTTACATTTAAAGGGCTGGTTCACCAAAATTAGAAAAAATCTAGTCTCATTTACCCCTACTTGTATCTGATCATGTGAATATTTATTTGCCTGCATTTTGAGTCTGAGATTTTTGCCTCCACTCCAATACAATGGAGGTGGAAGAATTTCCATTGGTGTTGCTCACAGCGTTGAAAAAAATCAACAGCCACAAATATTTCCAGAAACAATGCACCTGTTACCTCAGATAATCCACAAATATGTGAACAGTTTTTATCAGAACTACGCTGTACTAGTGATGTAGTCCCTCTGAAAACTGTTAACAACATATTCAGTGGATTATCCTTAGCAACATGAACATTGTTTCCAGAGATATACACAACTGTTGAATTTGTTAAATGGCACTTTTCAACGTAGGGAGAAACACAAATGAAATCCTGTTCTCCTCAATCGTAGGGTGGAAGTAGAACTCTTGGAGAAGATCTCAAAATCTGCGCAAATAAATCCAAAACTGTTTGGATGGCTAGCTACTGCTGGAGGCAAGCGAGGAAAAATGTTCTTTGAAATTTGGGTGAACTGACCCTTTAATCAGTGTCTAGCCATTTCTGGGTTGTTTTTTTTAAGATTCTTCTAAGGCACTTTGACTGCTGGAGTTATTCACCTGACTTTATTCACTTAGTTGTCACTTCTCAAGTATTTATAGAGGGTAGCTGGCAGCTGTTGGTTTGGTCTCTTTAGCTCATTTGTCTCCTTCATTTAGATGAAGACAAACTTCTTTAACTGAAACCATCTGCTTTGTCTGAGTTTGTCTCCACACTTAAATCTTCTGCACTTTGTTTCATTGATATTGTAGCAGCAAAACACTCTAGACAATGATTCAAAATGCTAACATTTTGAGGTATATGCAGTAGAATCCCATGAGAATACACTTGACTTTGCCATGACTTGTTAAAAAAAAAACCCACATAAATCTATATTGTGTCATCTATATAAAAATAAAATATGAACTTCACACTTCTGGTTACTGCTTCTTGAAAATCCTCTTAGCATCCACTCCCTCGTAGCTGTAACTCTGTGAGGAAGAGAGGAAGTTGTGTTAGTTCACGGAGACATTTAGTGAAAATTAACTCCAGTAATTAACATATTGCATTGGAACTGATCTGGACCCACTGACCTGTATGAGCTCTCCTCCCACCAGAGTTCTGGTGGTGGTCAGGACTTTGTTGTTGTCTTTCCTGGTGAATTTGCCCTTAAGCAGGTCACCCTCCATCTCCCACGCACCCTGGGTAAAAATATACAGCTGCTAATTGAAGCTCTTCATCTACATTGGCCAAGTTTTATTAGTAATATTTGTTATTGATGAGTTTCTGCACATTCAGTTAACACTACTACATAACCACTGCAGAGTTATTATTCACTGGAACTTTCCCACTGCTCTCAGCTCATGACTGATGAATCCATCACTCTTTAAAATAAGCCATATTTTCCTAAAGCAAACAAGTCCTGGTTGCATTTACATTATGAAACAGCACCTGGAGTGGACTGACTGCTGCTGGTTTAATAATGTCTGAGACTCACTGAGACTTCAGTGCCGTCGGCCAGGCTGTAGTCGAAAGTTACGCCCAGGGTGAAGTCGATGTCCTTGGTGCGGAAGGTGCTGGACTCCTTGATGTGAAACTTGTCCCCGTTCTGCTCGATGGTGATCTTCAGGTTGTCGTGTTCTGCCAGCTTGCGCTTCATGACATTAATACCTTGTTAATGAGAGAAAAAAACAATAGAGATATGTAGATGGATAGCTGCCATAGTTCTCTTCAGCTTTCATTTGAAGCGTTCACCATGGTGCTCTCTGTATAGTACACTGTGTCCAAGTCCAAAGAAAGACCTTAATATAGCTACTGCTATTATTATGTGTAGTGCCATAATCACCTCTGTCAGCACCTCACTGCACTAACATTCATACAGCAATGTCAAACTTCATGGAAACACATGACACAGTTACATACATTGTCCTCATGAACTAGATCATAAGGCCAGACCATAGCAGGAGGAAAATAGACCCATTAACTGTGAAGTACACACACACACACACACACTCTCACACACACTCACCCATCGTCTCCATGAACTTGTCATAGTTCTCGCTGCGGTCGACTTTCCAGGTTCCATTGAACGCCATGGCTGCGGGGCTCGTCAGGTTGAGGGCAGCTGGTGATGGAGCACTAACAGACCGTGGGATTGTGAATGCCCACCGGCCTCCATTTATATACACCCCCCCCACGCCGCCCCACCCCTCATTCCCTATCAACCCCCCCCACTCGCCCCATCCCCCCCCCCCCACCTCCCCCCCCCCCCTGCCCCCCCCGACCTCCCCCGCCCACCGCCCACCTTCCACGCCACCCTTCCCTCCCCCGAGCTGGCATGGAAGACGCTCTCCTTTATCTCACTGATTATCTGTCTGCTGATGTGGCCATTTAAAGACCGTGTCAAATGTAGGGCGATGGCCGTGCGACCTCGAGGATACACTGATAAATAACCGGAGGGCAACTCCCCTCGGGGAATCTGGCACAGTTGAACACTGTCGCACTGTTCTGCAAGAGAGGGGGGAAAAAAATAAAAGAGTGGGCTGTTTGCATGGCTGCCCAATGGCACCCACTCAACTGAGTCCCCTTTCTGTTCCTCAATCTTTTCTTTGTCGCCCTGTTTGTGCCTGGCATGAAAATGAGTTGTAAAGGACTTTCTGTGTGACAGTGACAACTTGGGTTGGCATGGTTACAAAAGAGTAGTGACCCAGAAGGGGAGACACAGCAGACTGGAAACCATACCAGTGTGTTTGCAAAGTTTTAGCACCACAAACCATGCATACTTTGTAACATGCACTCTACACAGTCTACACTTCATGTATTTTACAGGCAGCAGTTGGTTTCCATTCATTTCTCTTTGGTTAGACTCTTGAACCTTGAGCGTGTTGAGTATTGCATCACAGTCTGCATTCACTGTGTCAGTGTTTCCTGTTGCTACTTGTTAATGGTGTCCAAGCACACATTGATTTTAACTAATTTAATTTGATTTGCTCATTAGTGCAGATTTCAACTGTATCACACAGTCTTCATCAGTGGATGTCATGGACATGGGTTTGTTGTTATGCAATCTTTAGTGGCTGTTATAATTTTATCCACATCATTTTTAGGACTTTGTGCAGGAACAGCTTAACATTTTGGGAACTATGCTACTGCTTTCTTGCTGCATGATAAATATGAAGCTACAGCTAGCAATAGCCCTCTCCTGGCTATGTATGTAGCTGGACTGAGCAGGTAACTAGCTTAGCTTAGCATAGGGACTGAGAGCAGAAAAACAGCTAGCCTCGCTCTATCTAGCGTTTTAGTGCTGATAAAAAACACAAGATGTAACATTTCAGTAAGTGAGCTTTAGAGGTGCTGATAGGGCCTCTTTTTTTAGCCTCTAACAGTGTCAAGCTAGCTGTTCCTTATGCCAAGCTGCTACGCTATGCTAAGATAATATGGTTGTCATGGCTCCCTCTGTGACCTAAGCCTCTCCATTGTTTTCTGGTGTTTTCTACTGTCTCCATATGTTTGTGTGGAGGTGTGGCACATCTCCTGGCTCACCAGCTCACTTGTCACTCGAGGCCAGATTGTCCGCTCTACTGTGTTCCTCCTCTGCTGAGGAGACACCTCTGCCTACCAGTCAGTCTGATCTCCCCCGCAGTCTCCGCCGCTCCATCTCCCAGATTCCCCCCACCTGGACATTACCCTCTGCATCCCCAGTCCCTCAGTCTCTCATCCATCTCCATTCTCATCATTTTCTGTTGAATCGGTAAACATACCTTGTGTTTGCAACTAACCCTGGTGTCCGCGTCTGAGTCTGCTTTGGTGTCCAGTATTGATGCAAACATGACAAGGGCAGCCTTATATTTACCACACAGACATGAGAATGGTATTGATCTTCTCATCTAACTCTCGGCAACAAAGCTAATTTTTATTTGATTAAGACTGGACTTAAACTGAACTTATTGTTTAGATTTTCATATCATACAGAAATGAATGACAAAGAATGGATGTGTGAAATGACAGACAATACATCCAGACTTCTCAAATACAGTAGCATTGTCTTCTAAATATTAGTTTAGATGTATTGTCCTTTAAATTCCCAAAAGCTGTGATTCAGCTTGTGTCCGTGGACAGTGGGGCACCATAGCTGCATTCTTGAGAGGAGAGCTGGGCACTCAGGGCCGGAGACTGTGAGACTATAGACACGATGGAGAACAATGTTCATTGTTCACATCTCAACAAGTCCCCTCAGTCACCACGACATGCCACTTCCATTTAATATAACAGCATTACCCTAGGAATAGTCTGGGAACGAGACAGGTAAATCTAATATGTTGGAGCAACAGACAGACATCTGTAAATGTTATTTTACATAGTTCAGCATTTTCATTAAATGCTGCTGCTGCTTGATTAAAAACACATTTGGGATCAAAGCAATAGGATTTGCAGATGAATGAGTGTAGTGCATGATGAATGTTTATACAAGTTAAAGGAAAAATTTATGGGAGGATCCTAATTCCTGGGTTCAGTTTATCTGATTAATGAGCGTCCAGGTTCAGTAGCATAAACAGAGAAAGTAACAGCTTCCATGTTTCCAGTCTCACTACAATAGGGATCTGTAAACAATGAAATCGTTTAGTTTGATTGTCCTGACAGATATGGGAATGCAACTGATATCTCCTGAGCTTTTTAAAATGATTATTATGTTTATCTGCTAATTTTGAATACTCAAAGCCAGAGTGGTTTTGTGATAGATGTGTTTAAATTAGAATACGAGGGGCTGAAAACACTTCTGAGCTGCAGAGGTGGCCTTTACCTTGGCCTCCCTCTCCAAGTGTAGATCTGGATTTTAACTGACACTATTGTGCAAATAAATCTGAAAGCTGAATCATTAAAGCTTACAACAACATATTCTTCAAATTTGTTTTTCTTTTATTGCATACTGTAAACATTACTATTATTATTACTATTATTGTTTGATTCCTAGGGGCCCTTATCATAAACTGGCAGCAGACTAACAGTTGCATAACATAACAGCTATAAAATGGGCTGTTCTGCACTTGATCCTAAAGTAAAAGTCATTAAAAAGTAATGATAGTATAGTGAGTTAGTGTCTGATTACAGCTGAGTCTCTTCTCTTGTAATCCCTTTTACTGCTGTCAATAAACACACTTTGTACTTTGGCTCTATATTTGCCTCACCTGATACAGTGTGTACTGTAGACTGTGGATATGATGCATGTTTAATGTGGTAAATCTCAACCATAATGTGATAAAGACTGATGTTATAATAGCCCCTATTTGAAACGATAGGAAAAACCACACCCTGTCCGTCCATCCTCTACTGCCTTCACCATGTTGTTTAGTGTGTAGCAAAAGCAGCCTGTAGAGATTTCTCTCTGTGTCTCTGGGGCTGATGTTGCACTTTGATGTCACAGACTAATATATAATCTCACTAATGACTCCCTTTTCAAACATATAATTACTGCAATGAAGATTTTTTCATATTGCTTTGCCCCTGTGGTCTCAATTACTCTCATTAATGTTAATACCACACCTGGTGCTATGTCATTCTAAAGTAAAACATCCCCATGGGGCAATATCATATATATGGTCGGTTATTTTTTTAAATAATTGCATTAATTGATAATCAGCTGCCTTTTCTCGCATCTCATCACCTTGATACATAGGGCACAGTTTAATTGGACACATGGGCATTAAAATCTACTTAAATTCGCAGAATTATTTTAGTTAATCTGCTTCATCAGAACTGTGTAGGTGTGGTTTGATCAGATTCGATTGACAACATAAGAAAACCAGGCCGTCGCCGTCATCACATTTTCATTCAGATGCTGCTAAATCCTCATTGCTGCACCAACAATATTTGATATCACCCCTTCAAACGGAGCCCTCGCCTACTTCAAACCAGTGAAAAGAGTGAGGCCAACACCACAAATACAGAACTCAGAGCTGTTCAAATTTTGGTCAAGGATTTTCTTACAATTCAGAAAACTGTCATTCACATTAAGAGGCTGGGAAAATAGGTTTGAAGCTGTTCACTGAACGTTCCAGCTTCTGAGATGTGAGGACTTTGCTGCTTTTATCTGTTATTATTCATGTTAATTGACTACCTTTAGGTTCTGGGCTGTTGGTTGGACAAAACAAGTGATTTATAAATGTCCACTTGAGTTCTAAGAAATTGCGATGGGCATTTTTCTCTAATCACACAGTTAATCAAGACAATAAGTGGCAGGTTAATCAAGAGTGAAAACACTTAGTGGCAGTCTAAACTGAAGTTTCTAGCACACAGCAGGAATTCAAACACTCCACTTGTTTGCCTGAACACAGCACTTTAATGCCCTGAGTTCATAATGTCATTAATAATCAAACCCTGTGTGACAGTCAGAGCTGTGGATGCCTCTGCTCTGCATTAGCTTCACTGGTGTAGTGTGCCATCTTGTGGACCACTGATGCAGCTGCCACGTGCACCTCACTTCCTCAATGCCAGAGATGCTCGTGTTCACGCTGTCGAAACCGCTCCACAGATATTTAGATTTGGGGTTAAACCCTCCAGGAGTTACATCTATCCCTTTTTTTTGCTCAATTACACTTGACAAATTTTACAACATCTCTGAAGCATTTGGAGGATTTAGTTGCAAATGTCACAGGCTTGCATATTTAAAAGAAGAAGCCTCGTGAGATTTTAATGGCAGCAGCTAAATCTTCAAATTTGTGTCAGGGTTGGTTGGCATTTGATAGTGATTTCCACTGCCTGCAGCATCTGACTGCGGTCCAGAAAAGCCCCAGATGCATGCATACTGTAAGAAAAACACAATTCTGTCCTAAATATATCCCCAGTGCCTCTGGAGAGTAAGTGAAAGTCAATATTATTGAGGCTCAGCAATGAGGCAATATTTGAATTTCAAATGAGCCTCAGACAGTAGAGAAAGCTAGCATTCAGTCACCCTGACAAGAGCGTACATGAGCGGTGAAGAGGTGAGCGCATGACACGGCGTTGACGAATAGCCGGCGCATTATGCTGAATGAGAAACACTGTTTCACAGAGGGGAAATGGGATAATTGATCCAAATTAGGAAAGAGTGACGTGAAGCACTTTGCCAGCGCAGATGTAAGGCAGAATGCGAGTAGTGTTAATACATCTTCTCAAATGAAGCAGGAACTCACAATCCTGTATGTATAAATCCAGTGATTTATGCAGTCAAATAAAGGAATTTGTGCAGGTCCATTTGGTAGAGAGCTTCGGCTTTTGGAGGAACACCACAATAGCAGGAGTGAAATGATTTAAATTCAGCAGGAGACACTTGATTATATTCTTCTCTGCATAGTTTGATGGTTCGAATGTTTTTACAGAAAAGTTACTGAATTTTTAAAAACTTCCCCCCATCCATAATGAAAATTGGAGCCCTCGAAATCATGAAATGTGTTAAAAACAAATCCTCGTCTTAATTGTTGGCTCTCCTCTTGGTAATAGCTTCTCCCCTATCTCCCCTATTTGCCCTTCCATATTTATTTTCCTCCATCAGCAGTGCGTTCCAGCTCTGAGAGGGGGATTACACGCCTGGCTTGGCCTACATCCTACAGTGTCTGTCGGGACCTGGCGCTGCCACCCACCGCAGGACCTAGGCTGCTACCGGGGGGGGGGGGAGGGGCGAGCCAGCATGGCCCGGGTGTGTGGGTTTATAAATGACCCGGGACCAGGCGCCATGCGGTGCCACACCTTGAGCAACCCCTGGTAGGCTTATGCAGTACGTGTACCGGCAGGGTTACATAGACAGCGTTACACCAACTTTTGTTGCAACACACACATTAGCTGCAACCTTCATGCTACTATTTCTGTAGGCAGCTGTATTTGGATGATATGCTGCTCTGCCAATCCTCGCCTCACCCTTTGGCCTGATGGTGGAGCCTGAAAAGAGGTCAGTGGGTCACCAAAAACATTTGTATGGCTTACAATTACACCGGAAAAATACATAAGATAATGTGACGTAATGTGGTATTTATAAGTGTTTTGATGTTTATGTGACTTTAGAAGTTACAGTAAAAGCAATCTTTCCTAAATTGGTTCCAGTATGAGTTTCCTGAAGTGTCAGCTAATTATTAGAGTGAGTTCACAGTGGACCAGAGCATCACTGCAGCAAAGATGGCCATTTTCCAACATGTGCTTTTGCAGATAAATACAGTAAATACCACTGGCTATTGCGTCTCTCACTGGGGGAGGACCAGCTGACCTTATCTTTTAAGATGCGATAGTGAGTTTTGTAATTATCTACAGTAAAGATGCTGAGACAATCCATGGGGTCTAAGTAGGGAAGCAGCAGAGTGCTCCTATAAATGACAGCCCCAGTAATCCAGACCTGAGAAGAACACAGCCTCAACATCATCCTACTGCAGCTGCCTCTGTTTCTGTATGAAAAGCCACACCTTGGTTGCAGTTTAACAAGGCTGTCTACAGAAGAATACACTTTAAAATATATATGTATAAATGAAATAAACATCTCATTGAGCTATATGAGGGCACATGTTTCTGCACAAACCTCTAAATGTGTTATTTTATCATTAGAGAACAAGCAGGAATTCTCTTTCGCATCTGGATTTTCATCTAAAACATAGTGATAACATGACAGTTATGGGACATACGGGTCATGTTTTTTTCATATAGGTTGTTGAAATGGTTCATTTAAAAATAAAAAATCATGAAGTGCAACAAAGTCATCATGGAAAATTTCCAGGTCCTCAGCTGAACTCCATCACTTGTTCCTGAGACCAACTTTGTACCAAACTTAATTAAAATTGGTCTTATTTTTTCCCCATATCTTGCTAAAGAGTAAGCAAGCAAAGTAATTGTTTTGTATAGTATAGCCACCATACTTTTACCATATATTGCACAGCACGCTTATCCCCATATTTTTCCATATGTTTATCACATATTTGATATTTGTGAGTATTTTTGTGTTTTTAATGCATGTCGGCACACATGAAAATATCAGTAGATTTCTGATGAGAATAGTTTTGTGTGCAGACACCGTTCTCCCTAACAAGAGTGCTCTGAATAAAAAGTTGTGAAGTTATAAAGCTTTTTTTTTCCCTCCAAAAGTGAGTCTACTGTATATTTCTGTATGTTAATGGTCCTTTAAAATGGCAGAAGTCATACTGCAGCACCTCAGAAGGTCCTCAGAGTTCAGCAGTAAGTATAAAACGTGAAGCTATAATTCCCACACTCCTGCTTGATTGAAGAGATGTTAATTACAATCATCGCATCTCCTCTGGCTGATTTTAATTTGCTCTCAGTTGCATTTGACCCAATTTTGTTTTAATGAAGTTGGCATTTTCAGCAAAGTTCAGATTCCTGGAATATTTCAGCTGAGGCAACTTTTTGGTTTCCATCGAAAGGACCGACACTTCCAACTTTGTATCAGACATGTCCCTGTATATTAAATGGACTGTTGAAATTTTCAGCGCAGCTTTCTAAATGTCATCCCTGCTTTTGTGCTTCTCGTGACAGCTTAACACCTTCTCTTCCCCAGCAGATGTCCGCGTGTTAATCACCCAATCCAAACATATGGGCAGCCAAACTGAGGCTCGTTCATGATGTGTGTGACCGTGGTGCAAACCTCCAACCCAAGTCGTTAAAGTGCATCATTATCATCAATAGCCACTAGTCATCAAATCCTCCACAATTACTCTTCTACAGGGTATAAGGTGACTGTCCTCCAGCATCCTGTAAGCAATATTCTGTGACAAACGTCTTCATTCTCACAGGTTTTCTAATACCCTCGTAGCACTTCCCACCTAATCTTGACGTTTCCTCTCCTCTCCTCGGTCGCAGAGGGGTTTTGTGCTGAGAGGACGAACTCTAAGCTCTTAATTGCAGGTGGTGTGTGTGTGTGTACTCTTTTCCCAATCCTAACCCCTTTTGTTCGCAGCGCTGTGGGACAAACAAAGGTTCCTTCTTTCTTTTTTTTTTTACTCCCTGCCTTGACTCTGAGAAGTAGTGTGGGGATGAAGAAAAGATTAAGTCAACATTTCTCATGACCTCTGAGGCCTGGGGTTGGGAGGGAGGCCTGCGTGGACCTTTACAATAGGCAACCTGGCAGAGGTGTGTGCGTGTATGTGTGCGTTTGTGTGAATGTATCAGCTGGTGGGAATTCACTAAAAATTAACTTTTACTACAGCACAATGACAAAATACACAGCTGCAAATCTAAACCTAAAAAACATTGCTTCACTGACAAAACCATTCAATATCACTTTATCTTTCAAAACCTATTAGCGCGCCTAATGTTCAGACATTTCCTCAAAACAGTAATCAAGTGCTAATATAATTCTGAACGGTGCTGCTCCAAAAATCTCTCCCGCTGAGACTGAATGAGTCATAAAGCACTGAGCAGGCTGCTACAGTTAACTGTTGTTGTTCATTTGTTTCCCATTACAGAAGCTCCATTTTGGCTAATTAGTCTTGACAGTAACTTTTCCCTGCGGTGTTGATTAGATCTAATTAATGACTGCCGGCAAGATGGAGGACTGGTGCCCTGAAGGAGCCATTTTCATACATCCCTGGGTAATTGAAGCTGTCCTTTTTTTTGTCACAAAGACAAAACTATTCTACTATTTTTGTTCTGTGTTTTTTTCCTGTTATTGTTTCAAACTTTTTATAAATATTCTATCAACAAATACAGTTATGCTGCGTTATAGCATAATTCGGAGCGTTTTATGATGTCAGCAGGGGCCTATTGATTTTATATGATGTCACGTCCCTGTAGTCGAGTTGTGCCTTTGAGCAAAGCGCTGATCCCCCAACTTCACTTAAATGCATGAATATGAAGCAGGCTGTGCTGCAGGGGAAAAAAAAGCAAACACAAGCAAACTTTCTTTGGATTAATCAAGTTTAAATGGAAATGAAAATCGACGACTGCAAGGTTATAATGCTGTGATGTGACTTTGTAAAGAAAACTGAAGTTTCTTTGGGCATCTCGCCAGCAAGCACCTTTGACCCCAGGCCTTTGTCCCAGCATTGCATCATACAGTCATAGCCTTTCCACAGTAACTCATCCACAGCTGCCTGCCATCTCCCATCAGTCCTGTGGAGTGGAGAGCCTAAGGGGATTAGATCTTAGGTGAATGTCTCATAGGAAAAACACCATGCCAAACTATGCATGTTTTAGGGGAGCAGATCGTCAGGCCAATCTGATTAACAGTGTGAAAACGCTCCTTATCTGCGATGACTTGAAACCTCCATACAAAAGCAGCAACAGCCAGAAAGAGAGAGAGACACGAGATGAGATGATTAAGGTGGGGATGGATTCGTCACGTATGTACAACATCTGCTGGCAAGCCACAGCAACAATGTTTCTGCTCTTTAAGTGGATGGTCTCATCAAAAACTGTCTTATAAAGATTTTTTTTTCTGCATGAAAACAAATAGGAATGGTCCAAATATTTTATCTTTTTACTGTACTTTATCTTTTTACTTAACTGTATATAAAACATTTAATGAATATATTGTTCAAAAAAGTCTGCAGTTTCTGACAAAAGTAAAGCAAATTTCAAGGTCGCTTGCCAAGAGCTTCAGCCATTGCTGTGTTAACAGTACAAAGTGTTAGAGTTGACAGTGAGTTGATATCAGTGAGTGGGGCTAGCTGGTTAGCATGCTAACTTTAGTAGAAGTGTTAGTACAAGGAACAAAACATTGTTGTTGCTTTTCACTGCTAGAGACAGCTCTTGGCAAGTAAAAGAATTAAGTTTGATAATGGACTTGTAACATTTCTTCTCCTCTGGTAAGTAAACAGTTCTTAATGCTAACGTTAGCTATGTAGCAGTAGCAAAACTTACAGATAACTCCTTTAAACTAGGAGAAACCATGCCTAATTTGACCCTAAACTTGAGTAAAATAATTCAATATAACCTTACCTAAAATAATTTAAAGTCTAAACTTAAACTATTCTTACATAATTGGATTTTTCAGTTATGAGGGAGCAGCGCAAAATGTTGCATGGCAATATGGTGAACATGTTAGCTAACAGTGGCTTATGTATTAGGTTAGATTGTTCTGATTCATATTGTTTTGTTGAGCTCATTTCAGTGAACAACTGGTCACTTATGGATATAAGACCAACATCCTGTCTACTTTTAGCTCTGTTTTGTCTGTTTTTCCCTGTCTTTGCTAGCTAGTCAAACTGAGGCTCGCTCATGATGTGTGTGACCGTGAAACCTCCAACCCAAGTCGTTAAAGTGCATCATCATCAATAGCCACCAGGTCATCAAATCCTCCACAATTACTTCTTCTACAGGGTATAAGGTGACTGTCCTCCAGCATCCTGTAAGCAATATTCTGTGACAAACGCCTTCATTCTCACAGGTTTTCTAACACCCCTCGTAGCATCTTCCCCACCTAATCTTGATCGCTTCTCTCCTCTCCTCGGTCGCAGAGGGGTTTTGTGCTGAGAGGACGAACCTCTAAGCCTTAATTGCAGGTGTGTGTGTGTACTCTTTTCCCAATCCTAACCCCTTTTGTTCGTGAGCTGTGGGACAAAACAAAGGTTCCTTCTTTCTTTTTTTACTCCCTCGCCTTGACTCTGAGAAGTAGTGGGGATGAAGAAAGATTAAGTCAACATTTCTCATGACCTCTGAGGCCTGGGGTTGAGGGAGGCCATGGACCTTTACAATAGCAACCTGGCAGAGGTGTGTGCGTAAGGTGCTTGTGTGAATGTATCAGCTGGTGGGAATTCACTAAAAATTAACTTTTATTATGCGCACAATGTACACAGCTGCAAATCTAAACCTAAAAAATATTGCTTCACTGACAAAACCATCTAATATCACTTTTATCTTTCAAACCTATTAGCTACTAATGTTCGTTGTGGGACATTTCCTCAAACAGTAATCAAGTGCTAATATAATTCTGAACGGTGTTGCTCCAAAAATCTCTCCCGCTGAGACTGAATGAGAGCTATAAAGCACTGAGCAGGCTGCTACAAAGTTAACTGTTGTTGTTCATTTGTTTCCCATTACAGAAGCTCCATTTGCCAATTAGTCTTGACAGTAACTTTTCCTCATGTGGTGTTGATTAGATCAATTAATGACTGCCGCAAGATGGAGGACTGGTGCCTGAAGGAGCCATTTGCCATCCCTGGTAATTGAAGCTGTCCTTTTTGTCACAAAGACAAAACTATTCTACTATTTTTAATTTGTGTTTTTCTGCTATTGTTTCAAACTTTTTATAAATATTCTATCAAATACAGTTATGTTGCGTTATACATAATCTGAGCTGCTTTTATGATGTCAGCAGGGGCCTATTGATTTTATATGATGTCACGCCCCTGTAGTCGAAGTTGTGCCTTGAGCAAAGCGCTGATCCCCAACTTCACTTAATGCATGACATGAAGGCTGTGCTGCAGGGAAAAAAGCAAACACAAGCAAACTTTCTTTTGGATTAACTGTTACTGGAAATGAAAATCGATCACTGCAAGGTTATAATGTTGTGATGCTGTGACTTTGTAAAGAAACTGAAGTTTTGGGCATCTCGCCAGCAAGCACCTTTGACCCCAGGCCTTTGTCCCAGCATTGCATCATACAGTCATAGCCTTTCCACAGTAATCATCCACAGCTGCCTGCCATTCTATCAGTCCTGTGGAGTGGAGAGCCTAAGGGGATTAGATCTAGGTGAAGTCTCATAGGAAACACCATGCCAAACTATGCATGTTTTAGGGGAGCAGACTGTCAGGCCAATCTGATTAACAGTGTGAAAACGCTTCTCATTCATGTATGAGACTTGAAACCTCCATACAAAAGCAGCAACAGCCAGAAAGAGAGAGAGACACTAGATGAGATGATTATGTGGGATGGATTCACACGTATGTACAACATCTGCTGGCAAGCCAGCAACAATGTTTCTGCCTTTAAGTGATGGTCTCTATCAAAACTGTCTTAAAGATTTTTTTTTCTGCATGAAACAAATAGGAATGGTCCAAATATTTTATCTTTTACTGTACTTTATCTTTTACTTAACTGTATATAAAACACGAATGAATATATTGTTCAAAAAAGTCTGCAGTTTCTGACAAAAGTAAAGCAAATTTCAAGGTCACACAAGAGCTTCAGCTATTGCTGTGTTAATAGTACAAAGTGTTAGAGCGATAAGTGAGTTGATATCAGTGAGTGGGGCTAGCTGGTTAGCATGCTAACTTAGTAGAAGTGTTAGTGTCATGAACAAAACATTGTTAAGCTTTCACTGCTAGAGACAGCTCTTGGCAAGTAAAGAATTAAGTTTGATAAATTGGGATTTGTAACATTTCTTCTCCCTCTGGTAAGTAAACAATTTAATGCTAACGCAGCTATGTAGCAGTAGCAAAACTTACAGATAACTCCTTTAAACTAGAGAACCATGCCTAATTTGGACCCTAAACTTGAGTAGCTAATCTAATAACCTTACCTAAATAATTTAAAGTCTAAACTTAAACTATATTCTTACATAATTGGATTTTTCAGTTAAGTGAGGGAGCAGCGCAAAATGTTGCATGCAATATGGTGAATATGTTGAAGCAATAAGTGGCTTATGTATTAGGTTAGATTGTTCTGATTCATATTGTTTTGTTGAGCCTATTTCAGTGAACAACTGGTCACTTATGGACATAAGACCAACATCCTGCCCACTTTTAGCCTGTTTTGTCTGTTTTTCCCTGTCTTTGCTAGCTAGTCGCTAACTTTGTCTGTCTGTTATTTGGTGCTGGGGTGGGGGGGGTAGCGTACAGAGGATTTATCCTTGCCTTCTTTAGCTTAGAACAGCTGCCTGCTGCAGCTGGTACAAAGGTTGATAAGGGCGGCGAGACTGAATCAAAACCGTAACATTGAAGGATGTGAAACCAAAACAATGAGCTAAAAGACACTAAAATAAAACTTGGAGCTGGGGAGAATTCTTTGTGGGTTTGTCAGTACAAGTGACCCCTGTCACATTTCTTTTTGCTTTAAAAAAAATTACATAAACTGCCCAAACAGTCCATTGGCCTTGCACTCTCAGATCTGCTTCCCCCTTTTCTTCCATTAATGCTTTTGGTCCCATTTGACAGAAGCCACTTATTTTCTATTATGGTACAAGCTGTAACCCAAAGCAGAGTACAGTATTTTCACCAGCCCTTTGTCTTATTTAGTGTAGGGTATCCCATATTTCCTAAACAACATGCAATGTGTAATGACTGTGGTTGGGGAGCGATATGGGGGCTCCCGGTGAGCATTGCAGGGGCTGGTGTCAGTGTGTCTCAGAGCCCCTGATGTTTATCTGGAGATACTCTGGAGTCTGATCACGGACTCTCCTGCTTCTATCACCACCTGCTCGCAGAAATCCAAATAATTACCTGCGTGCTAATGTGGGTGGTGGTCCTTATCTACAGCCAGTCGCAATGAAGCATGATGAAATCGCTGCCATTGCTCATGGCATTGCTCATTTCTTCCAAGATGAAGAGGAGAGGGGAACTCATTAAGGAGATGAATTCATTTGGAAGGGTTGCTACGACTGCTAAAGCTAATAGAAAGGCTGCTGAATATTCTTTATTTGCTGCTGTATTTAATTCCATGATAATGCATTTATGTATGTGATTCTATCATTTCACTTTCACTCATCTTTTTTGTGCTGATTCAATTAAAATCTTCCTGTGAAAACTATGCAGGCCTGACTTGACAGATTGACTGGTCACAGATCTTGAAGATTAACTGAGCTACTGACTGATGGAGACAAATTGACTTGTTGTGTTGGGAAAAGTGTAGCATCTAGCCGTCACTATAGGCTTGTTGACAGAATGGATGTAGTCATGAGTAATTGTCTGTAAATTTCTCTGTTAGTCTGATTCCTTTTGACTGGCAAGTGCTGATTTTAAGAGATAGCTGTATATCACTACCAGGAAAGAGGTTTTCATGTCTTGTTTTTTGCCATGTTATCCACTCGGCTCTATGGATGACAATGTTGGTTTGTTGGTCAGTCTATGTTGGTCTACCACTTTAATCCACACAAGACTATCTCAACAAATAGTTGATGGATTACCATGATTTGTTTTTTATTTGTTTATTTTTTACAAACATTTATCATTCTCATAGGATGAATCCTAACAGCTTTAGTGATCCCCTCACCCTTCCATATAGTGTCAACAATATCACTTATCCTGAGAAATATGCACTCGATGGAATGACTTTAGTGACCCCTTAACTTTTTCTGTACTGATAAGCTTTAAAATTTTCAGTTTGTGCAATACTTTGAGTAAAGTGGTAAAATGGTGTTAGCAACAATGATATTTTGCAGTAACTAGAAAGTAATTATAACATGTTTCACCATTACAATATGCCACCAAAAGTTATGGGGTACAGTAAGGTAAAGAAAGGGTTCTCAGATGGATGGGTTATTAAAGAACAAATAAAATGCAGGAGTTTTCTGGTATATTGTCTAGTCCACGTACCCTTGTTTCATTCCAGTGCACTGACATTAAAGTACCAGCAGCAGCTGATAAGTATTTCATTGGTGCATGATCCATACAACAAAATTACACTATAAATTATTGTATCTTAAATGTTACCCCAGATGCTTGCAAAACAAATGACAGTCCCATCAGCTTCAGCTGTGCATACTGTTTGATGCTAATTAGAAAAATGTTAGCATGCATAAATACTATACTAAAATGAACATCATAAACATAGCATAGATTCCTAGTCTTGCTTCTCCTTGATTCAGTGTAAACAGCCTTAAACACTGCAGTAATAATCATATAATTAATGACTTATCTTCATCTAATCATATGTGTGAATCGTTGGAGCAAACTGTTAGTCCTTGGAATGACACTAACAGGAGACCGACCCAGCTCTGGCAGATCTGGTCCTGCTCCTGTAGTATCGCTCCACCTGTTAAAAATCCTGCTCCTCCCACGGCTCTTAATGCCCAGCAAGACATGCATACAACCGGGGTAAGACTCCCCGGGTCTCAACAACCTTTCCTCAAACACAAGGGAAACATTTGGGGATTACGATGTTTGTTTTTCAGAGTCAATCACCTAGAAAATAGAGCCCCTGAAAGGGTGCCCAAACCAATATACGGTCACTTAGGCACAGAGGGCTGACCAAAGAGCACAGTCAGGTGGAAGGAATACAGGCATGCTGGGAGTTGAGAGTGTGAATTAAAACTCGCCCACGGATAAAAAATGTGGGACAACCTTTCTCACGTTTCCAGATCTCTTCACAATGGCTGTCAAACTAGCATAAGTCAGTTGTTGCTTGGATATGCAGGAGCAAAAGAGGAAAAAAAGTGGTTGTGAGTGATTTGCTTGTTAACATTCTCATTGTGCGGCTGCATAATTTTGCCACATTTTGATGTGGAAAATGATGAGATTTACTCCACACACTCTCCTAATGCTGATGAGTCTACTTACGCAATTACTCACACAAAGTTTTATCTGCCATCATTATTCTCGCAGCTGTAAATTATTCATGAGATTGGGATCTCTTGAGCATGTGTCGCCTGCAAACTCAAAATCGCATTTCGCATTTGTACACTTACTGCCAAGTCATGACATCGCACATATTGAGATGGATGGCAATTACTGTTCATCAGTGTTCAGCAGAATTTATTCAGAGAATGATTGAGGACACTGAGGACATGAATGCTTAGAGTGCAATGCTTAAACACCGCATTGAACTACATAGACTATTTAATATGGGGCTGCAGTTTGAGCAGTAAGCTCTAATCGTCTTTGAATGTCATGTTTAAGTAAATGTGGATTTCTAATTGAGATTATCATTGTTTTATAGTTGTTATCACATGCCTCTACTGACATGCCTATACACTACTTAAACTGGGGAATGTGCTGCATTCTGACTCCCACACTTCACTGCACCCCATTTAATAAACATTCGTGTGCATGGCAAAATCTGATTACCTGAGGCAGTTTATTCCCTAAACCTTTGGAATTTCACAGTGAGCTCATGAACATGGTATTTTGTAATTCCTTAATGAAATATCCAACACATATCTCCTTTCCTGTTCTAAGAATGCATGGCTAACGTGCCCAAAACATCGCTGCGCTGATGTCAAGATTCTTGTCCTCTTGGTTTCTTTAAATGGTGGAAGTGCGTCACCAACATTTCTCATGTGAAGATTTAGGCATTTTCATTAAATGGTTTCCAGTGTCTTTTGTTGTGCATTTTAGAATTAACTTCAAGAGTTAGAAACAGGAGACATGCACAACAAGGATCATTGCTGATACAAAAGTATTCAGAATTCTACATGTATTCATACGGATATTTGATTGACCTTGAACTAAGTTTTGTCCTATCAACCCGACTTTCAAAGACACAACAACAGTTTCTTTATGGAATATTGTCTCTTCAAAGCACCACAAAAAGGTCCTTGTTGAAGGAATTTCACACCTTATTAACCCTAAGGTTGTTCCTTGTAGTTTTACTCGGATCAAAGAGCGATCATATTGCACATAGTCAGGTAAATCCACCTGTGGATAAAGAACAAAAACTCTGCTGTTGTCAGAAATCACCTCATTCTCAGCTGCACATTTGAAGCGTTTGCTTGCCAGATGTCAACACTGCGGCGCTGAGCTGAATCAATTAAATTTAATGCTGTATGTAAATATGTGGTGGTTCATGCTACATATGTACACACATAGTGTAAATTAAAATAATCTGCCCTGTAAATGTGCAATATGTTTTCATTTTTTAGGCTCCTTTAGTTGTAAAACAACACCCTTTGACACCTTTTCTGGGAGCAGAAGCAAATATAAAGCAGCAAAAACACTGTAGGAGGTGAAAGTTTGTTTAACACTCTCTAATGAAAGGTATCACAGTATGGAAAATTTAGAAACACAAATAAACTGTAGCGCTTAACAGCAATGTGCTATTACCTGAAAATTCACCTGCACTTTTCTCAGTGGGCTCCTTCTAACAAATAGGTGTTTTTTCCCTGACGAAATCACACTTTGATGTTTTTCCCTGTTGTGTTCGACTTTTGTTGCGGGTGGACAGCCCATCTTTATTCTGTGCTAGCAGGGTAGCAGGGCTTCAGAAGCCTTTTCGAACCACTATTTTCATGGTTTAAAGCTTTCATCTCATTTGCTGGTCGAGGAAGTGTCATGCTGCTGTGGAGTGGTGTGTTGTTTTGTTGTAAGGGGCAGCCTCAGCTTGTAGCCCCCATCGGGGGGTTAAAGCACCCTGCTTGCCATAGGAAACCAGGCTGGCCTTAATAAGACAAAGTCCAGGCATTGATTTGACAAAATAGTATTAGGAATTAGATGTTGCAGCACAAGCAAATCACAGCTGGGGTAAAAACAATTCTCCCATCGGGGGGCGGTCATCTCTTTGGGGACTCTTGTACCCCCTGCCTAAGTGAGAGGATCAAAGCCATGTCTTGAGGGAAAGGGAGACAAATCTCTCAAATTTCAGGATGAAAACTAAATCCTTCTTTTCAGAGGGAAAAGAGGAAACATGCATTAGCTTATTAGCTTAATAGGCTAAAGGCTAATTACAATAATTCTTCATAGTGGTGTTAGATAGACTGGTATTTGATCATTTAAACTATAGAATAGATGATATTGATAGACAGTGATAGAATTATGTCTTATAACAAAAAACAGAAACTTAATGTTTACTTAATTTTTCCCCAGAACTTTCAGCTGTATCTCACTATCTTCATTGGCAGATATTCATCCAGTAAACTAATTCTTCAATTAGAAGTTCCTCTTTCATCTTTCTCTCGTCAAATCTCCACTGCTAAAAACTCTAAAAACTACATGTGGTTAAAAGTTCTGGAATAAAAGCTAGTAAGTAGACCTTTAGTTTTAGATCTTTTCCTTTGTCAAACTAGTATTTCAATGGATGAAATTTAACACTCAACTCAAATCATCTAGTGTTGTTTTCACAACTTTTCTTAAAATACATTTCCCTTTACGCTCAGGTATTCAAAGAAAAAGTTACTTAAAAGTAGATGAACTGAGGCCTGCCATTGAAACAAACACTTGTAAGAAAATAAAATATAAAAGCCACAATGAAGGTAATCACTTGTCAAAGGGTTCATTATTACAGGAGAGGGACGGGCCTGACAAGAATCAGACAAAAGCAACACGGCAGAGGCGCTTTAGTTTCAATGAGCCACTCTGCTGGTGCTGGGGTGACATCAGAGGTCCTCTAAGCTGTCTTTTGTATCCTCCCCCCCCCCCCCCATACACCTCGTCTCTGGGGCCGTCCCCCTCGTTCTCACCAGCGGGTTCTTTTCTCGTCCTCTCATTAAGCCCTGATCCCAAAATTAGAAGCTCCTCCAAACACCACATCTGACCGTGCTGTGACCCTGTGTGTCAGGGATAAGACAAGGGAATGTTTTGGTGACAGGTGTTCAGCCCTGTCTGACAGTTTATACATTGCTAAATGGTTTTGCCAAATACATTTTTGCAGACATGAGATTGCTGCCTGTATTATTGTGTGTTCACTTTTATCCAGTCCAAGTATTACATTATTGATTTGCATAGAAGTCATAAGGAGGAGTTTGGGGTGGAGAGGGCAGTATTTTAGTGTCCTAAATCACACGGGTGAAGGTTAGGGATAGATTGAACTTTTGGTTAAATATTAAGTTAGCATTATTTTTTTCTATATTTACCCTTGACTATGATCTTCCCCAAACTTTTACTGACGTACTAAGTGCTTTGAGCCGCCTAAACATAACCATTAAAAATATTCATCATGACTAGAGGGGTCATCGGATGGAAAAATTTAAGTATTAAGTCAGTCAGTAGTTTGCAGATATGTTCAGTATGAACATTTTGAGACTAAGCAGGTACGTTCATCAACTTATTTGTTGTTACTAATTAGTAGTATGGGCCTACACTGTGATTGTGATCGTGATGGGGTGTTCCAATATTTGCAGATGACGCTTCACTATTAATGATCCACTGAAGAATTTCAGCCACTCAAATGATCCTGTACTTTCAACTCAACAACAAAGTGACTAAAGGAGAATCATGTTTCTGGTTACATGAGGATGTAACCTATTTTGTTGCTGGAACACAAAGCCCTGATACATACCAGAGGCTTGTTTGACGGGAAACACTGGTGACTGTTAAATGTCTCATGGCTTAATCCTTCCCATTAGACGCTGAAGAATCTTTCAAACCTTACTCTACTATGTTTTCAGAAAAATTGTTGATTCGGGACTGGGATCCAGGGTAAACTTCAGACACTATGATCCAATAGAAGTGGCTTTTATCAGAGCCTTATAAAGTGTGTAAACAGTTTTGGAACTTCAAATAAGTTGGAGTACTTTCTCACACTCTCTAAAGCTTCATGAGGAAGATCTTAACCCAAATGTGAAAGATGGCGATGATAAGCTGTGTTTGCGATTCAGGGTGTCATGATCAGATAAATTCCCTAAAGCCTATGAACTTAAGGTTGCAGTTCTTAGAATCTAAAGCCCGCATTGATGTTGGGACTCCAGTTGTACAATTATACAACATCTAAACTGATAAAAGATCCCATTTATCTTTGAGTCTGTAGATGGGAAGGAGTAAGATCTTCAAAAGTTCCCCAAAGATCCATAGAGCCCCCCACTGGGAAATGTTTTTGAAAATGGTGCTTTGTTCACACCTGTGGTCAGCACTTTATTTTGTATTTTTTCCTTTATCTGAGTTTAATCTGCATGCAGCCAGCATTTTGCAGTCCATACTTCTGAATAGACTGCAGTGTGTATTGTTATCTGTTCCTCTGTCTCTGTACCTGACTGGCTGTGGTTCCTTGGTGGTTTTGAACCATATCCAGGTGTCAGTCTGTGTAGATGCATGTTGCCATGGTTTGGTGCCAACTGCACTAAATGTGAAGGAAACAAATCTTACTTCAAATCCCTGTATTGTCTTCACCCATTGTCTTGCCGTTATGATGCAAAATATCACAAAGTAAAGTTTTTCAGTGAAATATTAAGAAGATTTTTTAATATTTTAAATGCAGTTTGAATGAAATTAAATGAATGAAAATAGTAATCCTCTTCTGATCCTCTGCATGACCAGTATGACTAAGAAAACAATCAGTTTGCCAGAGTGCGACAGAAATGAAAATGGCTGGCGCTTTACTTGGACAATTCAGAGTTCTGTGGTAGCTTTAATCTTGGAAACAAGTCTAATAACTGGAAAAATAAACTTCTGCTTCTTCAGGATCAGGATCACCAGTGCAGGAGTAGAGCTTTAGATCTGAGGACTTAAGATACACAATGTCCAATTAAAACATTTAATAAATGGAATAAAATGTAAATGTTTTGGACACATTTATGAAAAATCCAACCTTGATTTGCTCTATGGACCACGAAGTGATGAGTTGATGGACTACATGATTTATTTTAGTTTATTTTGTGTGTTCATACTGTGTACTTCTTGACATCATTAGAGAGCTGGCATTTTGCTTTTAGGTAAATGTCATGCTCATATTTAATAAGAAAACGGTCCAAAATAATAATATTTTTATAGGGTGATATTCATAATAAAGAGGTGCAGTTGAAGTTCCAGGATTTAAAAATTTCTTCAACGAGTTGGCATGATATGAATATCTTCAAATATGTGTGTCATTGCAATTTCTTGTGGCTTATTTGTTTAATTAAACACAACAAAGTGTGACATTTTGGATGCCAGCATGTGTGCTTCTGTGTACCTCTGTTTGACTGAATGCCAAGTAAGGTCATGTGCTGTGGGAATGGAGATAAAAATAAAGAAAGTATTGTGATCTTCCTGTTCAACTGTAACAGATTTATCACGTCTCAGTGGTTCCCTTTGTAAGAAATGGACAGAGTTCAGGTGAAACGTGGAGTCACTGGTATGCTGGGGGCAAAGACAGCAGGGCAGGCTTGGTCGGTATTTCAAAATCAGCAGCGGTTCTGCCGCCTCTTGGAAATTCACTTCTCAGAAAATGCACCTTTTCACACGTGGTTAATTTTGTGAGAACTAATGTTCCAGCTACATACTCAGAAGATGTCTGCAGTTGTATTTAAACCCATGAAACATACATGTAATAATTCATACAGCATAACCTTGAATAATGTATATATTCTCAGGAAAACTTAGTGCAAACAACCCTCTCAATGTTTGCTTCTATGGTTTCATAAGTTTCTCTAATCTCAGTAGCAACTCACATCTAATTTGTTTGCAGATGCTAGTTGCTATCAGAGACAATGTTTTAACAATTTCAAGCTGTTATTGTCTGTAACTGAAAGCCTGGAATATTTTCCCATAACACCCTGACAGAGATGTACAGGGTTGATGTCTTCCTGTTCTACATGTTCATCTGACAGTACACTGCCTCTTCTTCTTTATGCTTCACCCCTTCCTTGCCATTTTGTCTTCAACCTGCCTCCCACCTTTGCATTACTGCTACTGCAATCTGGACATGTTTAAGATTTGTTTCACTGTGTCCTGTATTGCAACAGTGAAACAGTTGGTATCATAGATCTGTGGGAGGGTGGTGCTAACAACAGCACACATTTTAGGCTTTTTGCTACCTTTTTTGCTTGCATATTTTTTCTTTAAAGCTGCTATATAGTAAATATTTTTATATTAACAATGAATAAAATTACTCCTTGAAAAGTGATGTGGGCATTGCCTCTCTAGTGACTTAATGCTTTTGGTAGAATTACCATCCAGTTCCTCAGTTCCTCTATCTTGGTGGAGCATTTTTGGCTCTTTTTGCTCATTGTTTTGATTTGGCCCACATATTTTTTTGAGGAGTTGGTGGAGACTAAATAGAGCTAAACCTCAATTGGGTGGCCAAAGACATAGCTCCAAATAAATGCTAATGTTACTCTGCATCTACTGGATGTGTAATAAGCTAAAATGCTTGCCACTTTGTAAGTGATAAATGTCATTGTTTTCCGCTGCCTCTAACTGGCCCTGGGTAAAAAATGAATAGATACATTTTAAAAATCATAATTCACCAAGACATTAATATTATTGAATTCATTTCAAGTGCCATTGTCTTCTCAAAGAGTTAATATCAGATTTAGTGTACTGCAAGGAGTTTCAGCCTTAATCTGACTTAAAGACATCTGAAGACCCTCACAGCTGGCAGAAATCTCTTCGCGAAACATGAATTAACCAGAGTCCTTTTCCCATTAGATGATGACAGATCCCTTCCCTTGAGACCTGGTAACAACGCTTGGAGGTCTGATTGTTTGCCTCTTTGTATATGAGAATGAGGCAGGAGAATCTTCGTTTTCTAAGGTTTTTTGATGTATGTGTATTGGTCAGATGCAAAAGTATCTCAGTTAATCTGCTCAGCTCATTTTTAAAACCGTATAAATGTAGAAACAAAATCTAAAGGTTATATAGAGTGTTAACTTTCATAACCATAACAGTGTTTTCCATATTTATCCATCACCTCAGACATACTCAAGACTCTCACCGAATGCACAGATTTCTTCAAGCATATTCATATGTGCATAGTACCAACAAAGGATTCTTTCCCCACGTTGTGTCTATCATTAACACATCCATTTCTTTGTTGATGTTTTAGTTCTCTGTCAAGTGTCACATATTTATGAAAAAATAACACACCTCTAGAAAACCTGATTCTTCAAATCCTTCTCAGAGGGCTGTGCTCATCTGGGCCACTGAGTTATGCATTGTTGGCATGGAAAGCTCTCCTGGTGTATTGTTAACAAATAGTTATCTTGACAGGAAACAAATAGAGAGTGTAGCCACAGGTGCAGAATGAGGAACTCAGGCTTCAATCTTAACCTGCTTAGACAGTGAAGGTTGCATTCATCACACCTGACCAGAACCTTTTCGTTGTGCTAATGTTCCTTACCTACACACACACAGACACACACAAAACACACAGACATTACTAATAATGTTTATTAGCACTTTAAATACTTAAAATGCATGCACAAAACACACACAGTGAAAGCTGTGTATGTAAAGTAAACCTGCATTTCATATAGATGTGACATGTTGATGCAGATGTAATTATGTATGATTAAAACAGGTACATACACATGGGTGCACACGCAACCCACCCACCCACTTCCGTCAATAACATCCATACAGTGCTCGTGAGCAAACTTGGCTGCCTGCCCACCATTGTTCACTGGGCGCTTGAGGCATTACTGGG